>VSMD01104085.1:0-16074 GCA_008750895.1 Mirza zaza
TGAATTTTCAAAAGCAAAGTTTAATCATACTTATTAAACAAGAACTTTCACAAGAATTTTGAGTATAATTCAACCTCCTTATTTCAGTTAACTTCAAAACTTGTTTCAAATTATCCTTTCCAGGTTGCAATAATACACCAAGTATATAGTGTTTCTTTTGATTCTGTCTGCAGTTGACATTTCTCTGGGTTTGGCTTAGCTATCTTCCTGTGTTCCACTGACTTGGCCCACACTTTACAAGACCATTCTTGTTTCTTATTCAGGTACCCTGAGAACATTGCATCTGAAAATGGCCCTGGATATTTGGCCCAAGCTACACATCAGTGGGCTCAATCATGGGGCATACAATGGACTTTCCATTATCATCCCTAATTCATAGGGTTGGTTGAATATTTTAATAGAGTTAAAGGACAAACCTAACTGGCTGATGGTGGGATAGAAGATTACCCCAGCCTAGATTACACATTTCAGGCAAACGATCTGGTATCTCAATGCACCAATTCCCCAGTTGGGTACTTTTCACAAACATTTAATGAACGTGGAACCATCATTACCAGGAAATGGTGGGAAACCTTCTATAATTAAAGGTCACAGATGCCAACCAAAGACAGTCTTAGAAATGGATCTTTCTAAGCATAGCAGCCTCAGGCCTGCTATGTTAACTTTTCTGTGTAGGTGTAAAATAGAAGTGTGAGAGGCGTATATTTGTGTTTCTACTACGTCCTACTTAAATTCTTTTTGTTAATTTCCTTACTGCAGTTATCTTTGACCAAATAATTATCTTTTATTCTTAAGATGTTTAGTGGATAGAGTATGCATTAGAGATCACTGAACAAAAATTTTACATACAAATTTATACAAAGTATTTGCTCCATGCTCCCTTATTTATCAGTTTATTATCCCTACCTAACTAACGAATTGTAAAGTGGATATAACATACAAAGATTTATTTTTCTTTTTGTTTCTTTAGGTTTAAAGATAATCGAAAAGATGACATTTGGCTTGTAGATGTATGTAAATCTTTTATGCTAATTACCCACCCTTACCATTTTAAGTATTATTTTCTATTCATTTAAAGATGGCAGTATACAGTTAGTGCTTATGTATATGCTCAATTTGTTTTCTCAAATATTATATTTGGGTTTTTATATTAAAATGAGTGTTTTAAATAGGTATCAATAGTCATTTAAAATGATCTTCACATCGTATCAGTTTTGGGATATATGCTAGGAGTTAACCTATCTAGGTTTAAGTGTGTTTTATCTTTTGTTATGTAACTACTTTAAAAATTAAACTTAAACTTTTTGTCTAAAACAGATTATTAGCAGATCATTAGTCAAAGAGATTCTTTAAATATTAAGATTGATATTCACAGTAGCACACGATTTTAATGGTTATCTTTTTTTTTTTTTTTTTAACAAGTTCTATGCACCATGGTGTGGCCATTGTAAAAAACTGGAGCCAATTTGGAATGAAGTTGGTCTTGAGATGAAAAGCATTGGTTCTCCAGTTAAAGTTGGAAAAATGGATGCTACTTCCTATTCTAGTAAGCCTTTCTTCCTTAGTTTATTATTTTACTGTTCTCATAGGAAAATGATTTAATTATATTCAGCAATATTCAATATGGGAGGAAGAAATTATTTTTGCTCATGTAAAATCAAAATTATCTTAATAATTTAAGACTGTATACTTTATGAGTTAAACGAATTAGCCATTGAATAATAAATATGCAGTATATATTATTCTTATGCCTGACACATGTTTTTCCCTACTTTGAGCCCACTTGAGATAATCAGTTTACATGAGGCAGCTACAGAAAGTAGAATGTTAAACTATTAATATTGCTGTGTGAGTTCAGAAGAAAGTTTGTTGTCTGAGTACTCTGAGATGGCAGGTAAAGGAATAAACAGGAACTTGAAGAATGAGTTGACTTAGATAAGTACAAGTGAGGATCAGGAAAGTATTCACATTGGAAAAAATATTAAGTAAATCATAGAGTTAAAAATGAGTTTAATGAGTACCAGAGAATAGAATGAAGCTGAGGTGGGCAAATTATGGCCCACAGGTTAAATCTGTTCAGTCTATTCAGGAAATCAGCATTATACTGTGGATTGTACTTTGGAGCAAGACAGACCTATGTTTTAATCTGAACTTTGTTATCCCCTAATTTTGTGGCTTTAGGGAAGTACTTAACCTCTGTTAATTTTAGTTTCTGTGTCTGTAAGGGAAAGTGATAATCCTCAAGGTTGTGAAGATTGTATTAATATTTTATATTTCATATCCCCAGCAAAATGGCTTGCACATATATGGTGCAAGAGCCTACCAGGTCAAAGTGTTTTGGATTTTATCAATTGTCAATAGGGAGATAATGCACATTTTTGAGAAGGTAAATGAATTTATAAAAATATATTTGGCAGCAACTTGTAGGATGAAAAAAAACAGAGATAGGAAGGTCATCTAAGTCGACTCTTTATTAGTCCAGTGTAGGATGGTGGGATCCCAGGGTTGGATGGTACCAGTAGAATGAAGTGGAAATGGTAATTCTTAGAAACATTTTCAGGAGTAAAATCGCAGATAGAATAGATTGGCTTTGCACTGTATATATATATAAAAAAAAAAAAAAGAACAGTAAAAACAATGGTGTAAGATTCTTGGTATCGTTGCTGAACAATATAACCATTGGTTATGTGGAAAAGAATAAGCTTAATTTTGTGTGTGCTTTCAAGTTATTAGCTGGTTTGAATTTGTGGTCTTTCGCTTTACTGATGTTTGTGAATAGGGAATATAAAGTGTAGGTAAGATGTTAGAGCTGGAATTATTGAGTCACACAAATGAATTGTTGAAATTTTGACAGAAGAAGAGACAAATGGCAGGCAATTATTAGAGAAATGCTAATTAGCTTGAGTTGATATTTCTTGAAATAAGATTTTAACAGTGTTCAGGAAGTTACTATTTTCAGCTATTGCTCATGAAAGTAAGTTCTTGTGTCTAGATATGTATGTTGATTAGACCTGCATACACATATTCATTCATAGATGCATTTATTTATTCACTCAATCAGTATTTATTTTCTAACTTGTGTTTGTCAAGCCCTGTGCTAATCTCTAGAGATTAAAGAAAGACCCAAACAAATCCTGTCTGTCCTAGAAATGCTTACAGCCTAATAGAGGAAGAAAGATAAATACACCAATAAGTACAATAAAGTCTTAAAAATGGCAAATTCTTTTGATCACTTGAATCATTCAGTGAAGTATAGAGTCATGTGTAAAGGAGTTTGGGGATATAAAGAAAAATAATGAGAAAAGTAATTTATATAAATCAGTAAAAATTTTAGTGGTAAACTGGTCATGTGATGCTTTAATGATAACTAACAATTTACATTAAGTCAAATTTTTTGTTATAGATCTAGTTCATTAGTTTATTATTCAATATTTATTAAGTATGATTATGGAAAAAGGAAACAAGATTTTCTTTCCTACATAGCCTAAAGAAGAAAATGGTTTAAATGCTATGACTAAAAGGTTATATTCTTATAAGTCTTTAGACGTCATATCCAATTTGCAACTTTTTAGGTACTTAATGATGGGGCTTTTTAAATTTAATTTTTCATAAACTATTCGGTGGTTACTGTTTGCTTCTGTGCCGTGATTGTTTATAAATTTTATTTTTTGTTCACTTAGCATTGAATTATGTTGAATTAATAGGAGAAAAAAACCTCTATAGAGGTTGCAGTGTAGGAAACATACATGTATCTCAAGCAAACCATCTAGCCTTGGGAAAAGGAAAAGGTGAACTGGTATTTACTGAGGACCACCTTCTGCTAGGCATTGTCATAAGTGCTTTTATGCATTCTATATAATTTATTCTTCAAATATGGAATACTAAACCTCTCCACCCCCCTCTCACAACTTATATCCCAACCTGCATGGTGATGCTTGCTTGTAAATCCTTGTGGCTGCTTGAATCATTCAAACGTGGTTTATTGAAAAAAATTATCCGTTTGTAAAAAGGGAAGAGTAGAGTGAGCATGCATTCATTTAGCAGATGTTTAATGTACTTATCATATGTTAGGTTGGATGCATCACTGAGCAAAACATGTAAAAATTTCTGCTCTCATAGAACTTACATTCTTGTCTGGAGAGACATACAATAATCTATAAACATAAGGAAATTATCTAGTGTTATTTAAAGTTTATTGTCAGTGATGGATTACCCACTTAAATGTAGCATCAAGGAGATCTTTTATGTGCTGTGGAGAAAAAATTGATAAGTATTCAGAAACAACCGGTTAGAAATTACAAATAGATTTTTGGCTTATAAATTCTCAAAGTTTTCTTAAATTCTTTATGGCAGCTCAAATACAGACATTTTAGTAGAATTTGGAATCAATCAGGTAAAGAAATTGAATTTTTCTTTCAAGCCATCTGTCAGTATTATTCTGTGCCTACCTATAGAATACTGAAGGGTTGGCTTTTTTATAGATACCGCTTCCATCCTCATAGGTTGCTTTTTAAGCAGTCAGATATCAGCGTTTCTCAGCATGTAGTCTGTAGACTATCTGCATTAGGATTACCTGGATGGTCATTAGTAATTTAGATTCTGAAGTCCTGTACCAGTCCTACCAAATGAAAATCATTGAGATTGGGTCATGAGAGTTTGCATTTTTAACTACACTTCAAATGATCTCACTGCACACTTAAGTTGGAGAACTACAAAGTAGAATTTTTTTTTTTTGATGAATAGGTAGTTATAGGATTTTGGTTCAGAATGGCGTAGGAGTATGCAAAGTGATAAAATGTATAAAATCTTTAGGAATCTTTGATGGTAGCTTATTTCTCAATCATGTAATTGCAGTAATTGGAAGCAAATGTCATCAGACTCAGTCCAGCAAACATCTGTGTATTGAGTTTTTCAATTGGAGAAATTTGAACTGATTTATCCTATTTTGTGTTTGGAATTGTACCCAAGATTTTGATGCATGATTTTAACTAATAATACCATAATCAAATAACATGAAAAGAGTTATATAATGTCCATTGTAAATTTAGATATATGTTTTAGCCTTTTTGTACCTACACTTTCAGATATACGTACTAAAAATGTTTCTCATTCAGAAGTTAAAACATGACATAATGCTGCATGTAATGGTATATGCTGATTATTATTATGGAACCATTGAAATTCTGTTTACTCTCCAACCTAAATGTGACATCATTTTATGGTAAAGATCATATTTTACCAATTTGATGTATAAATTTTCAGTGACATTTGGCTAATAGCATTATTTTTCTGACTTCTTGTTCACAGATTATAGTTACAAATTAATTTTACCTCTCTAGGTTATAAACTGTTTGTGGTTAATGACTGTATTTCAGGGTTTTTTAACCTTGTATTACTGAAATTTGGGGCTGGAAAATTCTGTTTTTTTTTTTTTTTCCCTTTGGGAGTGGTTAGTGACTGTTTTCCAGAGTTTAGCAGCCTTGCACTATTGGGCCAGGTAATCTTGTCTTCTTTTGTGGAGGGGAGTGTTCCTGTGCATTGTAGGCTATTTAGGAGCATCCCTGACCTTTTCATGTTAGACATGTAATGACACTCAGTAAATACTAAGAAAAATAGTATTTTTGAGCTGAAAAGGAGTTCAGAGATAACTGCTCACTCCTTTCCCCACCTCCATTTTATAGATAAGTAACAATGTAAACTATAGGTGAAATGACCTTGAATAATTTAATTTCACACACTAAAGTTAGAAATGGAATTAAGGCCTGGAGTCCAAGATCACCATGTTTCACATCCATACCTATCTCTAGCATCAAGCCGTTACCATTTCAAGAAGACGACAAATGAGGTAGCGGGCTTCCTTCATGTTTAATCTCGTTTTATAGACATTTATAATTGCAAAACTTCAAGGAAGTTACTCATGTTGCAAATAGGTTCTTCAGTTTGGACAGTAATTGATCTCAGGTTTCTATATAAATCATTCTTTAATATGAAAAAACAAAGAATAAAAACTTTAAAGTCAGACTGAATTTTAGTCTCAGCTCTGTTATGTGATCAGTGCTTGCTCTCAAACAAATTATTAAGTCTGCCTAAGTTTTAGTTTCTTTATCTTAATTAGTACCATTTTGCCTCCTAACAAAATTGAGGTGTAAGTTGCAGAATATTAAAGTAGTTATAAAAATTCTACAAATTAGTTTTTATTAATATTATCTGCACATTGATGTGTCAGCACATAATTGCTTAACAGTGAAATCAGACTCAAGAGTAGATGGAAATGGATTTAACATTTAAAATCTCCTATATGCCAGACTCTGTTTAGATTCTTTTTCACGTTTTAAAATCCCTACCCATAACTCTATAAGATGAGTAGTATTCAGGAGAGGAATAGGATTAGAGAAGTTGAAAAACTTACCCAGAGTTGCATAGATGATAAATTAAGTTGGAATCCTAACTCAATCATTGTATGTTTTTGTGGTGGTTGTTTTTAGTATTGGACTGCCATTCCCCTTTAGGAGAAGCTAAGGCCAAAATTTTAGGAGTCACTGTCAATTAAAATTCTATCAGAAATGAAGGTTAGTGGTCAAGAAGTCAAGAGGCTATAGATTGGGTGATATCTCCATTTTCTAAATATAAAGACTGAGTTCAAGCAAATTAAGTGATAGGGCTGAGTATGGAACTGGGGTTTTTCTTTCTGAAACCTATTAAGACACAATATCAGGCTATGAAATACCACCAGTATATTTTTTCATTGCATACTTCATTTTCTTTATTTGATTTGTGTATACGTAAATTTTAAGATAATTTAAATTATGTGAAGGGATTGCTGTTGGGCTATAATTCCCTCCTCCAATCAGTTATATTAGTCTTTATGTTTTGGTAGTTTTTGATGAGTTTTAGTTGAAGGTATTAAAGGCTTGTATTTACTTGCCTCCTTAATTTGGGAAGGGGGCATTAAAATCAGGCTTTACTGACATAATCCCCCATCATTTTGTGTTTTTGCTTGGAAGAAGGCAAAACCTATCAGAGAAAGGACCTGTATCGTTGGAACTTGAGTTCTTGTTATCTCTTCTGTCTGTGCCACCTCTTATGAAAATAAGTATTGGTCATTAGTCACTGTGTGGACTCTTTCAGTTTACCTCTCTCCATATGTGTAAGGTAGAAGCACTAGAGTTGACAAAGAAAGGCTGAGAGCTTTGGGATATTATTTTGCCGTAAATTCACTTTGTTATTATTCTTCTGAATTGGTGAGAAATGATAAGAAACCAAAGATTAATGAAGATTACCAAAGTGATTCTTAAAAAGGATCCAGATATAGGAGTTTCCTTGTACTCAACTGTGATAAGAAAATATCCTGGAAATAAAGAAAATTCCAAAGGAAGAGATCATGTAATGCAGTGTACTTTGCAATATACTGTTGTAGTTTTGTAAATGTATTGTGTAAAGTGTATTAACTGAGAATATTTTGTTTCTTTTTTCCTGTTCTAGTTGCCTTTAGTCTTCAAAGAAGTATATTATTAATTTGCTGTGTGATTTCCATACTCTTTAAAAGCCTAATTCCCTGTTGGCCTTTGCTTGATTTTGTTACTGTTTCTTCTTTCCCCTCAAAAGATACCATTGTAGCAACTATTTTTCATTTCAATTAATGTGAGGATTTCAGAATAATCTTTGAGATAATTGGAATTATTCTAGGTTATCACAAAAGCAGAAACACCTAAAACAAGTAGGTAAATTGCTTTTTGATCGTTAACTGTAGTAATTAAGAAATTTTGCAAATACAATTTATGTTTTTAGAATTAGAATACACTGCAATTCCTTGAAGTCTCAGAAAACACTGATGGAAGAAATGGGCTTTTTTTTTTTTTGAAGAATAAATGAGTCCTAGAAGAAGTATTTGTCCTAGAAATGCAGTCAAATGAGAAGTACTTTATTTTTTATCATAATGTCTTTTAAAATAAGTATAGATACATTTTTAACTGTTCTTTTGGCATTTATTTCTAATTTTGTCATAGAATTTTGTGTAGACCATAGGTTGGATGACTAATGTTTCATATGAGAATGTCATGTTTTTTTTCTTTTTTTGTGTGTGAGTTTATATTTTTTCTTAAGACTTAAAAACATATCTTTATGGGTTTGTGTAAATATATCTATACTTTTTAAGTAAAAGGCTCATTTGTTACCTAGTTTCTCATTTAAAAAAATTTAGAATTATTTATTCTTTTTCTTATCAAGGCATTGCTTCAGAGTTTGGAGTTCGAGGTTATCCAACAATTAAGCTGTAAGTTGAGTGTTGTATGTTTATTTGTATATTTTTGTTAGTTCACTCTACTTACATTTTATTACATTAATTTCCAGTAACTTCCTTGGAGGATTGAAGATTTGGGTTCAGCCATTCTGTTTAGGTGAAGTATGTGATCAAAGAAGGCAAACTGCATCTTTATGATTTTCTTCATGTTTAAGCAATTGTGTTGTTTATGGCTAATTCAGTAAACGTTTTTTGAGTGCTTACTGTTTGACATGCACTGTGCAGGACAAGGTATACAGTCATAAATTATGAAAGGTCTTTGACCCTTGAGGACCACATATATATATTCTGCTTTATCATTGAAAATCCTGTCTCTTAACAGATTTAACTTTTATGTAATTAAAATAGACTTATTTCACAAGAGATAAAAGAAGAATCAAAGTTGATGGATGTTAATTCTAATCTGTTAGTGTTGATCAAGTCTCATAGAGTGTACAAATAGGAAGAAATGGCTTAATTGTAAAGGATTTGTTTTCTAATCATGACTGTATTGAATTTTCTTATGATTTTCATTAACCTTATTTTGATAATGTGAGGAGCTAAGGAATTGTTTTCGAAGTTATTTTTATAATAAAGCATTTTTATTCAATTTTTAAAATCTTAAATTTCAAATTTTGAGTAATTTAAATTTATATCTTAGGTTTTATGTTGACCTTTCTTCTTCCCTAACATTTTAAAAATGTTTGCTGTGCCTTTTTTACTTTTTGTGTTAAGTTATCCTTTTCTTCCTGTTTAATTATAGCTATTCTGTTATCCTTCTCAATTTTTCTTTTTTAAAAATTTCATTTAATTAGACACATAAATGAATTCATTGGTTGGCTTGGCTTTTAGGGAATTCTCTAATTTTCTGGTGGAGTTGTTTTATCATTGTTTTACTCCATCTTGGAGCATTTTTGAAGTGTATGTGATACTGGATTGCTTAAAATTTATTTTGCCACTACCAAAATACTCTTAATTCCTTGTCATTTTATTTACCTTTTGACAGGGAAAATGATGAGAATTATAGTGCTTTAATTTTCCAAGCTCTTGACCATGAATGTGTAGAATATTTACTTTTCAGAAAGTATAGACACAATTACAGAGTAAAATATCAATTACAGAGTAAAATATTTTTACATAATTTTAATAGAAAACAGACATTTTCTTTCATTTTTGAATTGCTGGTCCTCTGAAAACAAATGCTTATTATATTTTCTGAGTATGCTACTTACAAAACTCCTATACATTTACTACTTTATATATGGTACTTTTGTTCAATAGAGTGATTAATAGTAAATATTAAAACAGCTAAGATAATTCAAGTTTGTATCTCTTTTTCTTTTTAAGATTAAAAGGGGACTTGGCATATAATTATAGAGGACCACGAACTAAAGATGATATTATTGAGTTTGCTCACAGAGTATCTGGGTAAGTTCTTCTTATTATTATTAGGAAAGGCCTTTGCTATATGATATTAATATTTGAAAATTAAATATATTTTAATAAACAATATTGAACATACATAGTTTAGGAACTTACAGTACCTAAATAAAAATTTATTTATGAGAAAAGGTAAAGTTTACATTGCGTAGCCAAAGAAATGTTTGAGGAAAGAAACAGAGATAATAATTTGTATTATTTATGTATAAAAGAATTTCCCCCATGAATTTTTAATATATTTTCAAAATTTTGATTACTTATAGCAACTTTGTGAATCTTAATTTTTATTTTATGACAATTTTGCTTTTGGACTGGCTGGTTCTGAATTTTAAGAGAAGCCATAGAATATTATTGTTCTGAATAGAGAGAGTCGGACATTCCTACCTAGCCCCTGATACTAGAAGCTGAAATACTTATCTATCATGTGCTGCTTTATGCCAACTGTGAAATATTGCATTTTATCCATAGAATGTGACATAATTAAAGCCTACAGATCTTTGAGGTTTTACTGATAAAAAATCAAATTCTTTTATAAGTATTGCCTGTTGATTTGAATGTGGTGATGTTTTTTTAAATCTATATCTTGCTCAGGTATAAAGAAAATTAGTGCTTATAATTTGATGTTATTATGTTTAACTGCTTGAAGAGAACACTCATCAAGATACATTAATCTATTAGCTTTAAAATACAGGCACTTACGAGTTTAACAGGATATATTGATAGCTTTATGTAACTTTAAGGTAAATTAAAGTGGGATGGATTTGTTGGGTGGTGTGCTTACTGTCTCAAATTATTTCAGAAAATATAAAGAATTAGGAATGATCATAATATATTAAAGTTTCTAATACTGATATAATTTTGGTAGATTTTCTTATTGATTGCATGCTTATTTTGTGAATAAATACATTTTGAGATAACTTTATATTATATGAGGGGGAGTGCTACTAGGAGGTATTTTATTCCCTCAGGATTTCCATTAGTCTTTCTGTTGTTCTACTTTTTAATGAGTTTTGTTTTAAGCTTAAGAAGAGATTCTCCTGATGTAATAAGAGGTGACTGTATTGCAATTGGAATTTCAAGAGTCACTTCTGGAGTTGCATCACTTACATGTTAATTACTAAGTATTAAAATAGAGGCTAGTGTAGAGTGAGTGATGCAATTACATCCTAAGAATTGTGCATTATGAAAATGTTGGCCTTTGCTAAATATGTTCTGTTCTTTTTACAGATTTCGTAGAGTGAAAATTCCATAATATATACCATATTTTAGAGAAGACTGTTTCTTCTTTTAGTTTTTAATGACATTTTATAAGTGATACGTTTTATAATCTTTGATGTAATTCATGTATCAGTCTATTTGGCTTTGAAAAATGCTTCTATAATAAAACTTTTTATTGAGTTTTGTGTTTCTCTTTATGAGGTTCTTATGTATTATGACTATCATTTCCATTTTAATTTTTCTGAAAATAATATATTTTTGAAAGTTTTCAGGCTTTTACCTTCATAGAGTACTTAAAAACTATATAGTATTTAAACTGACAGAGTAAGATATAAATTACTTAATATAGTACCATATTCTCTTGGGATAGTATTTCACAGTGTGTTTTTGTGAATGATCTTAATTATCTTGTGAGTTGTTTTGTTTTTAGCCAAGGACTCTAAATGAATGATTGTCCCTTTTTTTGCCTGTCAAAATATGGCCAATGATGGTACTCTTTGAAGGGATGTATTTAAAATTTATTTTGAAACTGGGTAAATTACGGGTACTATGTTAATTTTTAATATGTGAGTACAGTAATAGTTATGGGCTGCAATTTTATTAGACTTATGTGGATTTTGAGATACACTTAAAATGCAGCTAATATGTTATTAAAACTTTATAACTTGAGACATGATCAGATATATTATACATAGGAGTAAATTATGTACTATCTTTTGTTCATAATGCAAGTTTATTTTGTGTTTGTTTTTAAACAGGGCTCTAATTCGACCACTTCCAAGTCAACAAATGTTTGAACATGTGCAGAAGAGACATCGTGTATTTTTCGTTTATATAGGTGGAGAATCACCTTTGAAAGTATGAAATTATTTTTTATCCACAAAAACAAATGCATTATATGCCAGTTTTCTGTCTAGCCAAGCCTTCACCAGAAACTCAAAACTGACTCCATTCCTATTGAAAATATTTTAGTTTAATCTAAGTATTTTTTATAATAAAAACACTTTCTTGTATACCCTATATAGTGTTTGCCTTTATGAAACAGAAGTGAGTAAACTGTGTAGGTATATGTTGCCTGCCTTAATTCTTCTCCTTTTATTAACCCAGTTATTTAAATTTTGTATTGCTTTTTCAAAATTTTCAGTCACTGAGACTCCAAACTGGTATGAATGTAAACTTTTTAAAGACAAAAGACCATTGTCTTCAGCTTATTTTGTGTGCGTATGTATACATCTTATAACCATCACTATCATTATTACTTAACATTTTTCATCTAATTTAAGATTAAATTAATAGATATGGATTGAGCTTGTGTTATATTTAATGAACTGTATTTGGAGGAGGATACAAGCACTTAGTTATAATTATCTTTTGCCTTATAAAGAGTTTATTTGCTTATTATATTCCATATTTTCACCTAAAATACCATAAGGTAGTAAATTGTGAAGATATATTTACTACATAAGGTGACTTTAATTGTTTAATGAGGAATGGATATTTTGGTCTTTAATTAATATTTAAAAATGGCATTTTTTTCTGTTTGTATCTTCACAGGAGAAATACATAGATGCTGCTTCAGAATTGATTGTATATACATACTTTTTTTCTGCCTCAGAAGATGTAGTTCCTGAGGTAATATTTAAAATTAGATTTTAATGACAAGATTTCATTTTTTGAATTACTTGATTTTACTATCAAATTATTTACTGTGATTTGTGTGGAAAGAGTAAACGTGTTAATCTGTTACTGGTATTAGGTTGCTTGTTGCTAATAGCAAATACTAGATTCATAGCATTTAGGGGATTACGATTATTACATTAGTGCTTTTTTTTTCTCTTTAAAATAATATCAATAATGATGAGTGTTACATTAAATTGGTTTACAGTGGTGGATTAATTTATGTGTGTGTGTGTGTGTTGCAGATGAGATCCTTTGTTAGATCCTCAGACTGAGGTATCTTACGGTCCTCAGTAAACAAATCTATGAACAGAATATAAGTGCTATGAAAAAAAAAGAGGCAGTGTGATAGTTGGAGCATATAAAGGTGGGATGGATGCTCTGATTGATTGACTGATCAAGAAATGTCTGTCTGAGAAGAAAATATTTAAACTGGAACTTATGTGAAGGAGCTGTGCAAAGTTCTATAGACCAAGTATACCAGAAACAGGGAACAGATAATACAAATGCCCAAATCATGGATAATGTAGGAACAGAACAGCAGGCCAATGTGACTATAGTGCAGTGAGATAGGAAGTGATAAGAGGCCAGTGTAGTCATATAAGTCATGACAATCAATGTATGTGTTGAGGTTAAAGTTGGTAAAGAGTATGGTCTGATGTTCATGTTAAGGGTATTAGTCTGTGTTAAGTGCAGGATGAATTGGATAGATATGAGAGTAGTTCCAGGGAGCTCTGTGGAACTTTTGCAGTAATCTAGGAAATTTGGGCTTGATGGTTAGTAAAAAACATTTGGGAGAATTGAAAAGATTGTGGTGTTCAGGAGATAGAATTGTCATAGCTTGCTTGTGTGAGGAAAAGGGATGACCTAAGGATGACTCCTAGGTTTTTGATTTGAATAGCCAGGAAGATGTTGGTGCTATATTTATGAACTAAGGAAATATTGGAAGAGGAACAGGTTGGGAAATGGGGAAGTGATTAAGAACTTTGAATTGTTCATTTTACTTTGATTCAGTTTTGTTTCATATTAGATATCCAAATACAAGCATCAAATAAGCAGCTGGATATAAGGGTCTAGAATTAAGTGAAATCTATATAATCTTCTTAGGCACAGAATGCAATTTTTCAATGAAATGAGCACAAACAACAGTTGCTACATAAGATAGTAGGTTATTATGTATTATTATTTTTATTAGCCTTCTCAGCTAGTTTCTTTAAGCATTCTTTATTTCTGAAAATATCAATATTTGTCATTTCTCTTTTTTTTTTTTTTTAGCTCTGAGTATGCAGGTGCAAAAGTCTGCTAGGGGATATAATTATTTTAGAATAATATGGAGAGTTTTACTCCTATAGAAAATTCTCAAGGACAAAGCCCATAATTTTATGGTCTTCTCATATCTTGAATATTAATGTTTTCCTTCAGAGCTTCATTAGCTTTATAGCTAGTATTTATGAAAACTCCTGTAGGTGTAATAAGGTGATACAAGGATGGATTTAGACAGTTTCTGACTTCAGAATACTTAGAGATAAATGGAGAAAATTGACATGTGAACAAATAGTTGTATAATATAAGATAGTTTAAAGAAACACAAGGGAGAGGAGGAGAGATTCAGAATATGTGGAACTAGATGGCTACAAAGTTTCTATCTCGTTTGTGTTCTAATAATGACCACTGAGGGATATATTTGAAAGAGAGATGTTGAATGTTGAAAAATTCTCAAGCATCTTTGTGGATGAGTTGCCAAGAGTAGGTGAATAGAAGCATGCTTGATTATAGAGCCTTACGTAAGAGCTCTACCTCTGCCTTTAAAATAGTTATTTTTATGGTGCTTTGTCATATTTCAGTAGTAATATAACCAGATCATTCTTTATTATCTTCTCTGTCCTTAGATGTGCCACCCTACCTTTTTAATCTTTCCAAGACAGCTGTCTTTATTTTTATTTTATTATTATTTTTGCCTCCTTATTCATCTACTCATTTACTTAATATATTTGTCATTATTTTTAGTATTATCATTTTCATGTAATAATTCTTTGTGGCTTACCCAAATTATTTGTCTTCTGATCTGATACTGATTTTTAACTATAACGTTATTTTTACAGAATAAGTACAACACAGGTATAAGCAGCAGATACTTTCTGAATAAATCCCTTATTAATTACCATCAAAGTTGTTTATAATGCAGTTGACAGCTTAAGCAATACTTTCACTTATGTTATCTACTATAACTCTCATAACTACCCTGTGAGGTAGGCGATCTACGTGTCCTTATTTCAAAGATGAGGAAGTAAAGTGTTAGGCTCATTATCACATAGCTGGTGAGCAGTGGAGATGGACTCATACCTACGTAGGCTGATTGATACCTTAGGCCTGCTGTTTTGTTACTCCTAGTACCTCCCATTCTTCTTATGATGGTATCTTTAGGTCTTGTTATCAGGTCTAAGAATAATCCATGTTTTTTTACCATAGCAAACAGAGCACTGTGCTAGGGGATATGTAAAGAGATACAGATCCAATCCTTAGATGAGTTTGGGACTGACTGTTGTCTTTTTAACTGTAATAGTTTTTTGTTAGTAGGGTGTGTGTGTGTGTGTGTGTGTGTGTGTGTGTGTGTGTGTTGATATCTTTGTATACTTTCAAACTTATAGCTACCAATTACAATCTTTTTAATAAGTCATTTAAACTTACGATTTTTTGCAGTATGTGAAACTAAAAGAGATGCCTGCTGTACTTGTTTTCAAAGATGAAACGTACTTTGTTTATGATGGTAAGTTCCAAAGTTTTAATTCACATTTTAATTTTAAAGTTTTTGTATCTATTGTAGGACTTACGTGTAAAGATTTTGTAAATGCTGCTACTTCTTACGATTCCTCATTAATTGAATGATTGGTTGGGTTTTTTTACCCTTCCAATGCAGTTTTTCCATCTAGTGTTCTTTCATTCTTAGTTTTATCTACAGTAAATTATTTTGTCAAGTTATTTGCCTTTTGAAAAGTAAACTATATGCAGTGTTTATGCATTACTTTAAAATGTTCAAAATTAATTTTTTTAAAGTATCTAACATTTCAGACACACAAAAAGATAAATAAAGTATGCTTAATAGTCTTGAAGCACCTGTGTATTCCTCCCTAGCTGCATTTCTCCCTTCTTCTCAGAAGTAACCACTTACCTGGGATTCATCATTTCTTTATTGATATAAATACTTGGTCTATTTTTTAAATACTTTAAATAAAACCCTACATATCCATCACCTAGAGTAAATAAATACCAAGACCTTACCACATTTGCTTCATCTTCAACTCTTTTCTTGTTGAACCAGATCCCAGTGGCATTTTATCACTGTGTGCTGTATTAAGACTCTTTTAAAAAAATGTAGACTTTTTTTTAGTAAACACATGCTGTTATGACATCTAATATAATTAACAATAATCTCTTGGTATTATCAAATACCTACTCCCATG
>VSMD01104087.1:0-29334 GCA_008750895.1 Mirza zaza
TTTTGAGACAGAGTCTCACTTTATTGCCCGGCTAGAGTGAGTGCCATGGCGTCAGCCTAGCTCACAGCAACCTCAAACTCCTGGGCTCAAGCAATCCTGCTGCCTCAGCCTCCCAAGTAGCTGGGACTACAAGCATGTGCCACCATGCCCGGCTAATTTTTTGTATATATATTAGTTGGCCAATTAATTTCTTTCTATTTATAGTAGAGATGGGGTCTCGTTCTTGCTCAGGCTGGTCTTGAACTCCTGAGCTCAAACGATCCGCCCACCTCGGCCTCCCAGAGAGCTAGGATTACAGGCTTGAGCCACCGCGCCCGGCCCTTTGTACTATTTTGATTCAGGGCCATGTCGTGGGAGATAGACATAAGGATTATCAAAACGTTTTCTGAAATATACCAAAGGGCAAACCAAAATGATAATTATAAAAGTCTTAGATGACCTTTATGAATTTGCTTGTACCAGTTTTGGTCACAGTGCCTAAAACAGCCAGAGTGCCTATTTCATAAGTACTTCATAAATATTGGCCAAATAGGGAAAATGAGAAACGAAGGGAAAAACTACAAATGTAAACTAGAAAAGGCAGGATGGTAAATGAGCTGAGTGTTTTGGAGAGTTAAAGGATGGAAATCTGATTGTTTCCTAGGAAAACAGACTGATACTGCTTACTTTGACAGACCAGAATGGGTGGGTATTTTTAAGACTTGGGAGATGGGGGATAGATCAGACCAAAATTAAAGTGTAATATGTAAAACATTTTTTGTGTTATCTACTGAGATCCTTGTAGTTTTATGTATAATTAGGTTTCCTAATAAAATAATCATCATAATGAGAAGGTCTGGAAAATCTAAAAAAATGTTTTTCTTGTTTCCCTTTAAAAAAAAAAAAGTAACACAAACTCCCCACATTTTCCGAACTTCTCTGCCTAGATTCTATTAGCCACTCACTAATATTTATATTAATACCTCTGTTATGGCTGGAGTTCGGTCCATATAAAATGTAAAATGTCTTTCTCATTACATAAGTAGGAGGAAATACACCATCTTTGTCATTGTTATTATACAACTGTTAAAATTTTTCTCTGGAGTTTTAGAAATTAAATTGTAACTATAGATAACCTTTTGTTCTGTCATCAGTTGTTTCTTTTTTAAAAAAGAAACCATTAAGTGATGGAGGTTCTACAGCATTGCAGAGTTTGGGAAACATTTATAGAGATTAAGCATTATTCGGGTCTTAGCACTATTTGTGTGTTCTTTTGGCTTTCCTTCCACAAGTTAATTATTCTTAATATTTTTTTTATTCTGCTTGTTTTTAAATAGTCCAAATGGTGTATTTGTATTTAAAAAAAAGTGTTGAAAATCGACCTTCTTGGGAAATGGTACTTAAGAATGTCTTATTAAGTTCTTTAGTGTCTGGTGTGTTTTTCTTTTACCACCCACTGGCTCTAATTTCCTTCTGAAATAAAGCATGATAGTTCCACAATGGGACTCGGGTGAATTATAATCTTTTTCTCATCAAATCCTTTTCATCTATATTACATTTAAATCTTTTTTTTCTGTTTTTAGAATTGAACCCCCATGACTCCTTATGTGATACTTGAGAGCTCTTCTGTTTATGCAGAGATGTGCTAACTGTAGGGTGGGGGATGAGGGGAGGATGCAGGACCACACAGAAATAAGGACAACCTAATTTAATGGGTTATTGGATAATTAGACTGGCAAAAGAAAGAGCTGGTGTGCAGCTGGGAGAAAGACACATCACAGAGAACTGTGGACAGAGTGGGCGAGACATAGACGATGGAGGCAGGGAGACAGATGGGAAAGACTTGGATGAGGCATTGGAAACTACCCTTGTTATAACCGATCTTTTATCTGAACTCTGTTCTTGATCCTTAAACAAACAAAAAGTTCCCTTTGCAGGAATGCTTGTGGTTAACGATTATACATACAATGCCTGGTGTGGGCATTCAACAGACATATTTGCCAATGGTGATGGCATCTCCCTCTGCAGGTTAGGAAATACTATTCCCATTTGACAGCTGAGGAAATTGAGGCTTAAGGGAATTAAGTAAATTGGCAAAATCACACAGCTAGTACGCTCTGGGCTTAAATTGAGCCACCTGTGTCTCTACAGGCCGTGCTGACTTCAGAATTCACTAGATGGTACTATTCTTTAATGCTTAAAGGTCTTTAATAGCATATTCATGATTGTTTGTAGCTCCATAGGGTTGTTTATCTTTAAATTCAGACACTGTTCCAAAGAGAATTGTTATTGCTGGTACCAGATGGGAAATTTTTCTGGGCTCAGGGAGCCCATCTTTAAATCAACACTTTAAGAATTGTTCACATCTTTTGAAATACCTCTGTTCCATTTTAGTTCAAAGCTCCACCACTTACTAGCTGCATGTTCCTGTGTGGGCTGCTTTACCTTTTAAGCTTCATTGTCCTCAACAGGCAATACTGGCAATAATAATATTTACCTCGAGGAGTTTTTCTGAGGATTAAGTTAGCATTCCACATTTCTTTATGAATGTGATTTCTTCAAATTGATATTAGAGGTATAAATGTTATAATGAAAATTTTCTCCCACTGCAGGTCTTCTTGAATTTTCTCTGGGGAAATTTAGATACTTGGAGCTCATCAAGTCCTTTCCAGAGGAAGCTATTTTGCATCATATTTCAAGTAATGTGACTTTTCTTATTTTTCAAATACACTCACAGTATCAGAACACAACAATTTCTTTTTATAAGGTAAGTACAAAGAATTATTCCAGTAAAAAACATTTCCATATTTTGGGGGCTTGTATTTAGAATAACCATTAGAAACTTTACATGTAAAAAATTTTAAAAAGTCAAGATTGGGTTTTATCAAATTAGTGATTGAGACTGGCCAAGAAGTAAGTTTCTCAGGCTTCCTTTCTTGAATGTGGCAGCCTCTTATTTAAAAAGGGAGTGATACAATGGAATACTATTCAGCTATAAAAAAGAATAAAATCCTGTCATTTGCAGCAACATGGATGGACCTGAAGGCTATTATGTTAAATGAAATAAGCCAAGCACAGAAAGATAAACATTGCATGTTCTCACTCACATGCAGGACCTAAAAGTAGATCTCATGAGAAGAGAGCATAGACTGGTAGTTACCAGAGTCCAGGAAGGGGAGGGGAGGGAGGGAGGAAGGAAGAGGAAAAAAAACATAAATGTGTTTACTACTACTGATGTGTACACTTACAGCAGGTAAAGATGGCAACCTATGTATATTTTAACTTAATACAAATTTCTTTTAAAAAGGGGGTGCTAGGCTTGGTGGCTGACACCTGTAATCGCAGCACTTTGGGAGATTGAGATGGGAGGATCACTTGAGCCCAGATGTTTGAGACCAGCTTTAGCAACATAGCAAGACTTCATCTCTACAAAGAAATTAAAAAAAAAAAAAAATTAGCCGGGTGCACCCTCCTGTAGTCCCCACTATATGGGAGGCTGAGGCAGGAGAACTGCTTGAACCTTGGACTTTAAGGTTGCAATGAACTATGATGACACCACTGCACTCCAGTCTGGGCAGCAGAGCAAAACACTGTCTCAAAAAAAAAAAAAAAAAAAAAAAAGGCAGGGGAGGTGAAGGGCACCCTGTACCAAATGTCTCCTCTCTGCAGTTGTTTTCCACATAATTTTCTGCCTTTTCTTTTTCTTACTCTAGTGAGTTCTTAATGATTTGTACCTGAGAATATGTTTTAATGGGTTTCCATTGTGGTTTAGCTATTTAGTATTGAAGTTTACTAAGAACCTTATAGAATCAACTTTATTCTTTAGAGTCTATCATGCAAACAATAAAATTATAGCACTCAATTCATCCAGCTCTGGGCTATGTTTTCAGCAGTATATAAGGACCTTATTATAGATGTCATCACTAAATCCTTAACCAACCTCACCTTTTTTTTTTTTTTTTTGAGACAGAGTCTCACTTTATTGCCCAGGCTAGAGTGAGTGCCGTGGCGTCAGCCTAGCTCACAGCAACCTCAAACTCCTGGGCTCAAGCAATCCTGCTGCCTCAGCCTCCCAAGTAGCTGGGACTACAGGCATGCGCCACCATGCCCGGCTAATTTTTTCTATATATATTAGTTGGCCAATTAATTTATTTCTATTTATAGTAGAAATGGGGTCTCGCTCTTGCTCAGGCTGGTCTCGAACTCCTGAGCTCAAACGATCCGCCCACCTCGGCCTCCCAGAGAGCTAGGATTACAGGTGTGAGCCACCGCGCCCGGCCCCAACCTCACCTTTGAGACATTTTTTAAATGCCCTGGATTAGCTTAAGCTATTAAGGATCTACCATTTTTTATGGTAACCTTTTACATGTCTATTTATATTTAGCCTATATAACCCCTTAGGGTAATAAATGAATTTTACCCTGTATGAAGTTGTACTTCTTTTTATTTGTCTTAAGCCTATCTTGTAATATTCTGGAATTTGGTAAACAAAGCTGTCTTAACCCAGTTTGTGTATAATTTTATAGGCATTGGTCATATCTTTCCAACAAAATATTTTTTATTTTTTTATTCCTGCCTTTTTGCTTCTATCATGAAGGTTTTAAAATTGTGTGTGTGTGTGGAATAGAGGAGGTAGTTAATAGACTAGAAATGGAAGAGTTCAGCTGAGAAAAATGAAAAAGGAATAAATTGTGTTAATTGTAAGAGACACTCATACATTGATTTTGCTGGAGTTTTTTTGCAACCAGAGCAGAAAGCAAAGCATGTTATATTTTATAACTTCCTTAGAAAGGAAGAAGCATGCCAGTTCCTCAGGGTAGGTCAAATTTTTTCTGGCACTCAATTCAAGAGAAAACTTCCTATCAGGCTCTTACATAGGAGACACAGTATAAGGGCACATAGATGATTTCCTGCTCTTTTTTTAAAGAAAAATTTTTAATTGACAAATAATAAGGTCATTTCCTTATTATAACAAATATAATACATTGTTATACATTATAACAAAGACAACATTTTAAGGAAAAGAGAGAAGATGGGGGAAAAGGCATTATTGAATGCCTACTATGTGGCAACTGTTTCTTTTTTCTTTTCTACCTTTTCTTTTCTTTTCTTTTCTTTTCTTTTCTTTTCTTTCTTTTCTTTTCTTTCTTTTCTTTTCTTTTCTTTTCTTTTCTTTTCTTTTCTTTTCTTTTCTTTTCTTCTTTTCTTTTCTTTTCTTTTCTTTTCTCCTTCCTTCCTTCCTTTCCTTCCTTTCCTTTCTTTCTTTCTTTCTTCAGAGTCTTGCTGTGTTGCCCAGGCTAGAGTGCAGTGGTATCATTATAGCTCACTGCAACCTCAAACTCCTGGGCCCAGGAGATCCTCCTGCTCCAGCATCCCAAGTAGCTGGGACTATAGGTATGCACCACCATGCCCAGCTAATTTTTTCTATTTTTTTGTAGAGATAAGGTCTTGCTGTTGTTTATGCTGGTCTAGAACTCCCGAGCTCAAGTGATCCTCCTGCTTCAGCCTCCAAGAGTGCTAGGATTACAGGTGTGAGCCGCCCTGACAGGCTGGCCACTGGTCTTAAGCTCCTGAGGCCATTGTCTGCTCAAGTCTGTGGATTCTCTCCCAGGCAAACTATATACTTTTTATGGGGACCTCCAGAAATTCAGTGAGACCCTCAGGCCCCTAGTTAGGAACCCCTATGTTTGGTTTTCCATATGAGTAATTCACACCACAGCTCAACAAAGTTGTCACAAAGCCTGTTTCTACATCTAAGGAAGTAGGGCTTGGATATAGAGATGTCAACATAGCTAGTAAGTGCCCCGAGAGGCCTGGATGAACAGCATCTTGGGCCTTGATTTTCATACAGAAAGGATCTTAGTTATCCTTAATTGTATTCATAATAGTTTTCATTTCTTAGGCCACTTTTTGTTCCCACTATTAAATTACTTAGAAGATGATGACCAGAAGTGCACATGGCTCTAGAAGCGAGTGGTCTGTGTGAAGAGAATTGTTTCTGTTTCCTGTGCCCTTCCTGGTGAAGTGTGGTACTTTCGATTTTTTTGGTCATCATGGTGGTTGGTTCTTTGCAGCTGTTGGCCCTATAGTTCATCAATTAATATTTCAATCATTCTCCCTTATGCTTGTCAGGTTGAAACCAATCTGGTACCTTTTCCTTCCCATTTGCTTATCTGTAAGAGAACACCCTGAATCTGTTACCTCTTAGCTTAGCATTTTATTATTCAAAAAGCTTTCCAAAAGCAATATGGAGATACCTTAAAGCAATACAAGTAGATCTACCATTCGATCCAGCAATTCCACTACTGGGCATCTACCCAAAAGATCAAAAGTGAAAAAGACACCTGCACTCGAATGTTTATAGCAGCACAATTCACAATTGCAAAGTTGTGGAAACAACCCAAGTGCCCATCAGTTCATGAGTGGATTAATAAAATGTGGTATATGTATACCATGGAGTAGTATTCAGCTTTAACAAACAATGGTGATATAGCACTTCTTGTATTTTCCTGGCTAGAGCTAGAACCCATTCTACTAAGTGAAGTATCTTAAGAATGGAAAAACAAGCACCACATGTACTCAAACAGCAAATTGGTGTTAACGGATCAATACCTCAGTGGACATATGGGAATAACATTTATCAGGTGTTGGGCAGGTGGGAGGGGGAGGAGGGGATGGGTATATACAAACACAATGAGTGAAATGTGCAACGTTTGGGGGATGGTCACTCTTGGGGCTCTGTCTCGAGGGGGGAGGGGGGACATGGGCAATATACGTAACCTTAACACTTGTACTCCCATAATATGCTAAAATAAAAATAAATAAATAAAAATGAAAATATTAGCTAAAAAAATAAAGCTTTCCAAGCAGATGGAAGTAGGGGATGGTAGAGGGGAGGGGTGTGAGAAAGGATTAGGAGGGGCACAAGGAAACGTTTTGGTGTGATGCAAATATTCACTATCTTGATGGTGATGATGTGTTCACAGGCATCTGTGTGTATCAAAACTTATAAAATATTTAGTATACTTTATATGCAGGTTATAGTATGTCAATTACAACTCAGTTAAAAAAGCATTTCAAAAACTCTGAATTCCTTGGGGCCAGGGCTCATGTTTTTATTTTGGTAGTCTCAGTGCTTGACATGGTAATTCTGTATATATATATTTTTTATATGCATATATATATATATATATATACACACACACACACATATTTTGAGATGGAGTCTTATTCTGTTGCTCAGACTAGAGTGGCATGATCATACCTCACTGCAGCCTCGAACTCCTGGGCTTAAGCAATCCTTCTGCCTTAGTCTCTCGAGTAGCTGGGTCTATAGATGTGTCCCACTGTGCCCAGCTAATTTTTAAAATTTTTTTAAAGACAGGGTCTCGCTATGTTGCCCAGGAGGGTCTCAAACTCCTGGCCTTAAGTGATCCTCCCAAGTAGGTGGGATTACAGGTGTGAGCCACTGTGCCC
Source organism: Mirza zaza (assembly GCA_008750895.1). Lineage (NCBI taxonomy): Eukaryota > Metazoa > Chordata > Mammalia > Primates > Cheirogaleidae > Mirza > Mirza zaza. The sequence goes on from VSMD01104087.1 coordinate 7,456, forward strand.
TGTGACGTAGTAAATCTTAATGCAGGTGAATTGAAATGCTTGGGAATTTCACTGTACATCTGCTATTCTTGATCAAAGATCATTTTTATAGACCAAATGTTTGTGTCCCCCGTCCCCCCAAGTTCATACATTGAAATCCCAACCCACAGTATAATGGTATTAGGAAGTGGGGGCTTTGGGAGGTGATTAGGTCATGAGGGCCGAGCCCTTGTGTATGGGACTAGTTCCTTTATGAAAGAGGCATCTCACCAGAACTTGACCATGCTGGCTCTCTGATCTTAGACTTCCAGCGTCCAGGACTGTAAGAAATGAATTTCTATTGTTTATAAACCACCTAACCTGCAGTACTTTGTTATAGCAGCCCAAACTAAGACAATCCTATGGTACTTTTTCCATGTGTACGTATGGACATGTGAACATAGAGATGAAAAGAATTCTTTAATTATTTAAAGAAGTTCTTTTTTTTTCATTTTTGCTGTGAGATTTAGACTAGGACATGCATATAGATCAGCTCTATAATTCGTTTATTTTGCCCAACTCCTTATCCATGATGACTTTTCTTCCTAATTACAGACTCTTCTTCCCAATGCCTCGGAAACAGGCACTAACAGAGGGCTGGTTTCCATTCTTAGACCAGAGCAGACTATGTGCACTTGGTACTTGGAGACTTTAGATGCGGAGCCTGTTCAAAATGTGGCCATTCCACTCTCCTACTCAGAAAGAGGTAACCTTTCTGTCTTCCATTCCCTGTTATTCTCTGGAATATGGTATGTGTTCGTGAAAACTTAAGGAAAGTTATCTTATTTAGATCGTTTATTACAAGTTCAATTTATTTAATCAGAAATGTTTTTATAGCAAGGGAGCCAGAGAATTATAATGATTGAAAACTCAGATAGTGACTAGAAGAATAATTAATTCAAAAAACATCTAAGGAGCCTTTGGAGAAGCGGTAACAGTAAGACAAGACACGGTCCTTAACAGTTTAGTTAGTTATTCTAGGGAGAGGAAGTGGTACGTATCATGTCAGGAAGAAGAATGGAGTATTTGGAGAATGGCGTGTAGTGGGTTTGGGTGGAGCCAGAGTGTATAGGGTGTTGCCTACAATTTGAGGCTTGTACTCTATTTTGAGGTAGGTTTTAAGGAGGCATAGAGTTGAGTTTTGTTTGTTTGTTTTGGGACAGAGTCTCACTCTGTCACCCAGGCTAGAAATGCGGTGGCATCATCATAGCTCACTACAACCTCAAACTCCTGGGCTCAAACTTCTGCTTCCACCTCCTGCTTCCACCTCCCATGTAGCTGGGACTACAGGCTTGTGCCCTGGTAATTTTTTCTATATATATTTTTAGTACAGATGGGGTCTTGATCTTGTTCAGGCTGGTCTCAAATTCCTGAGCTCAAGCAATCCTCCCACCTGATCCTCCCAGAATGAGTGACTGCTAGGGTTACAGATGTGAGCCACCGCACCCAGCAGTATAGAGTTTTTATGCAGGAATGATGTGGTCCATTTCATCTCTTGGAAAGCTAACTTTGGAAGTAGTGGGGGGACTGGATTGGAGAGGGCACAGCAGAGTCAGGACTCAGCACACCTTTGAGGGCTCAAAGTGAGAAATGGGGATTTGAATAGAGGCCATGAGAGCGGGGCTGGAGAAGGAGGGGCTGGGTGGAAGACAGAATTGATAAGACACAATGACCAAGCCGGGCGCGGTGGCTCATGCCTGTAATCCTAGCACTCTGGGAGATCAAGGCAGGCGGATTGCTCAAGGTCAGGAGTTCGAAACCAGCCTGAGCAAGAGCGAGACCCTGTCTCTACTATAAATAGAAAGAAATTAATTGGCCAACTAATATATATATAGAAACAATTATCCGGGCATGGTGGTGCATGCCTGTATTCCCAGCAACTCAGGAGGCTGAGGCAGGAGGATCGTTTGAGCCCAGGAGTTTGAGGTTGCTATGAGCTGGACTGATGCCACGGCACTCACTCTAGCCTGGACAACAAAGCGAGACTCTGTCTCAAAAAAAAAAAAAAAAAAACAAAAAAACAAGACACAATGACCGTGAATTGTAAGGGGAAGCATAGGCTTCCTGTTTGGGCAGCTGGGAGACAGTGATACGGAATAGGAGTGGTGGGAACAGGGTTGTCGTAGTGCTGGGTGTTTTGGGGGGTGGGTTGGAATAGATGGGGACTTCAGCTTGGGGCACAGTGGATCTGAGATGCTTGTAGGAGGCAGTTTAAATAAGGCCCTGGAGCGGAGGGGTGAGCTTACGTACTCAGCTAAATAGCTGTTAATAAAAGCTGAGGCAGTGAGTGAGTTTACCCAGGCATATGCTTAGAGATTTAGGAGAAAAAATAATAGCAAATACTTTCATAGTGCCTACCATGTGTCAGGCACTGTTTCTGGGGATACTAACTGGTAAGGAGCATGTGTAAGCAGTAGACAGGTAGGAAGAGAGCCTGGAGGTTCTGCTATAAGGAGCAGAAATACTACACTGCAGAGAGGTCAAGAGAAGGGATTGAAAGTGTCCATGTGACAGAGCAATTAGGAGTTAGTAGTGGCCTTTAATGAGAGTCATTTTAATGGCACAGCAGGGATGAAAACTTGATTATAGTGAATGAGGAATGAAGATGAGTAAAGGGAAGGAGAGGGAGCAATAGTTAGTGAAGGAAGTAGAATCTAGAAGATTTAGTGGAGTCCAGGAAGGAAAAGGTTATCTGTAACAAAAGGGCAATTACTTGGTAGAAAAACCATAGACTTCAGGCTTCCATCAAGGATGGTATACAAAGAAAAATTATGGGCAGGGCATGTTGGCTCACATCCATAATCCTAGCACTCTGGGAGGCTGAAGCGGGAGGGTCACTGGAGCTCAGGAGTTTCGAGACCAGCCTGAGCAAGAGTGAGACCCTGTCTCTACCCAAAATAGGAAGAAATTAGCTTGGCATGATGGAGAAGGCCTGTGGTCCTAGCTACTCAGGAGGCTGAGGCGGGAGGATCACTTGAGCCCAGGAGTTTGAGGTTGCTGTGAGATAGGCTGACACCACAGCACTCTAGCCCAGGTGATAGGATGAGACTGTCTCAAAAAAAAAAAAAAAAAAAAAGAACAGTGGAGCTTCAAATGGATTATGTATCATTTTCTCTGGTGTGGTAAATATCTGTAAATGCAGAAAAAGGAGAGTATGAAGGAAGAGCACAGAATTTTGAGGAAGGTTCCACATAATATTAAAACATACATGCACACTGCATATCTCTGTTCCACATCTCCAGGCGAAGTCAGCTAATAGCTGATCTTTTTAACTCTACAGCAAGTTTGGCAAACTGTAGACCACAAGCCAAACCCAGCTTGCCACCTGTTTTTGTTCATACGGGTTTTATTGAAACCCAGCTATGCCCATTCCTGTACGTATTGTCTATGGCTGCTTTCCTGCGGCAAGGACAGGGTGGGTAGTTGCCAACATCACCAGCCCAGCAAAGTCTAAAATATTCACTATTTGGTCCTTTACAGAAAAGGTTTGCTGCTCCTGCTCCAGAGCCCTTAACCTCAGTTAACTTTATTCTCTTTAACCTCAGTTCATGGAAGAGTACACAGAAGCTCTGTGTTTATATTTAACTTCCATATGAGAAGTTCTTGTAAGAGTAGAGTTCTGTTTTTCTGAGTATGATTTAAATATTTCAGAATTCTTTGATAACTTCCCTATTTCTCATCCAGATCCTATCCCTGGAGGCTGTAATTTGGAGTTTGATTTAGATATTGATCCCAACATTTACTTGGAGTATAATTTCTTTGAAACGACTATCAAATTTGCCCCAGCAAACCTAGGCTATGCAAGGTATGTCTGTCTCCCATCTCTTAAAACTGCTTTTAGAACACACACGACTAACTATTCTGTAGATTCAGCCAACTCTTTCAAATTCATACTTCTCTTTGGTAAAATGGAGTTGTTTAATTTTTTTTTTTTTGGAACTGGTGTAATTTAAACTTTGTTACTGATACTTGAGCTGTCATTTACGGTTAATGTTTTCCCCCTCCATTCTTGTGAATTCTTTTTATTTGAAGAGCCAGATGTGAGTCTATTATGAGCTTGGAAGTATATTCTGATTTTTATAAAGCATGTTAAATATAGAAAGCAATCTGTAGCCCTGGACCATCCTTGGATTTTTATAAGAATTTCATTATTTTAATGAAACTCCGCCTCAGTTTCTGCTTTAATAGTAACAGTAGCTAACATTTGAGAAACATTTGAATGCTCCCTGGATATCATCCATAGTGTTGAGTTCTGTATGTTCTTTGTCATTTAATCCTAACAGTTTTATGAAGAGGGGACAATTGCTTTTATATTGCTGAGAGGTTCCCTAGGAGTTATTGAGGTTAAGTGACTTGCCTACATGCACACAGCCCAGCTGCCATGTTACTCTAGGAATCAGAGTCTGGTTATTTCACCACACTTGCCTCTATTGTATATCTTATAGTTCATGCTGCTATAACAAAGTATCATAGACTGGGTGGTTTATAAACAATAGAAATTTATTTCCCACATTTCTAGAGGCTGGAAGTCCAAGATCAGGGAGCTAGCACAGTTGGGTTCTGGTGAGAGCTCTTCTAGATTGCAGACTGCTGCTTCTCATTGTATCCTCACGTGGCAGAAAGAGGGCTAGAGAGCTCCCCGGAGTCCCTTTTATAAGGGCACTAATCCCATTCCTGAGGGCTCCATCCTTACAACCTAGTCACTTCCCAAAGGTCACCTCTTACGACCATCACACTGGGGATTAGAATTTCAACATACAAATTTTGGGAGGGACACAGACATTCAGTCCATAACTGTGTTCCTTTTCTTCAGAATATTAATTATTGTCTCTGCAAAAGGTAAACTGTTAAATTGGAATTATTGTTGCAGAAGTTTGAAATTTGAGCTTTTGGTTCCTTTTTATAGATGGGACTTGCACCACAAGAGATTGATGTTCGATTTTGTTGGTTGACTTTAGAGGCACAGATCCTCCGCCATGTGATGTTGGGACGGGACGGGACTCTAGGTGGAGGTTGCAGTATGATGTCTATCAGTATTTTCTGCCCGAGAATGACCTCACTGAAAAGATGTTGCTAAAGCATCTGCAGAGGATGGTCCAGGTGTCCCAGGTGAAGGCCAATGCTGTCAAGGTAAATCTGATTCTCATGGTTTGTGCATCTAGACTAGGCGTCCTCAAACTACGGCCCGAGGGCCACATGCGGGCACATTTATCCGGCCCTCCGGGTGTTTTTGCCATGGCTGCCTGTCCTGCTTAGCAGCCAACTTGTCCCAGGCCCATAGTGTGCACTCTCCAACGGTCTGAGGGACAGTGGACTGGCCCCCTGTTTAAAAAGTTTGAGGATCCCTGATCTAGACTGTGATGGCTTTGTAAAAGTTGACAAGAGGAGAAGCTACCAGGAGCTTACTTCTTTCCTGTTTTCTTGATCTTTTTGCATAATCACTTTGCTTTTTGTTTTGTTATAATCTTGGGAGTCTTTGCTAGTGATATCCCAAAATCATGTTGGCCTCTTAGGAGATGCATGTAAATTATGTTAAGTTTTAATTGCAGCCACATCTGTGACCTGGTAATCTTGAGCTATGGATGAAAGTAGGTAGTAATTTTCTATGTACTCCCATACTCTGTACGTACTGTCTATGGGAGTACATGGAAAATTAATAGATTACAGCTTTTAATAGGTTCAAATAGATTAATAGATTAAATAGATTATCTATATTAATAGATTAAAACTTTTGGCAAATACGAAGTTTATAGTATTTTGAGAAAAAAATAATGGGAAGCCGCTTAAGGATATTAATATAGGTATTAATATTTGAATCCAATCTCAAAGTCTCTAACTTGGAGCAAAAATTTTCTTTGAGCTTTTGAATCCCTGGAAACCGTTGCTAATCCAAGCGTGGACCATCAACCAGCAGCATTGGCATCGCCTGGGAGGTTGTTAGAGTTGCAGCTTCTGAGGCTCCACCCCAAAACTACTGAATTAGAATTTGCATTTTGTAAGACCCTTTCAGCGGATTGTTATGCATATTAAAATTCGAGACTCACTGCTAGAGATCATTTTTGTGGAGGGCAGGATTTTATCTTTATGTCTTGAAAAGTGCCTAATAGTAGCATAATATACCAGATCATCCTTCCATCTGATGGTTGATGGGTGGAGTTTTTCTGGACCACTCTGATTCTTCCCAGGAGATTGGTAGATTACCAGATTACCTAGAAAGAAGTGATTGAAGTGGGGCATATATGATTGGCCTAGGGGCATAGGCTGCTGCAGAGCAAGATCTCATTTTGTTTCTGTGGCTCCTAATGTCATTGCTCCATTCTCAGCAGCCTGAATACAAGAAAATTCATTGTGCTTATTCACAAATTAAGAAGCCCTATTGGTAAAGTCTATCAGTTGCTTTATTAGATATGAAATTTTTTTTTTTTTTTTTTTTGAGACAGAGTCTCACTTTATTGCCCAGGCTAGAGTGAGTGCCGTGGCGTCAGCCTAGCTCACAGCAACCTCAAACTCCTGGGCTCAAGCGATCCTGCTGCCTCAGCCTCCCGAGTAGCTGGGACTACAGGCATGCGCCACCATGCCCGGCTAATTTTTTCTATATAAGTTGGCCAATTAATTTCTTTCTATTTATAGTAGAGATGGGGTCTCGCTCTTGCTCAGGCTGGTCTCGAACTCCTGAGCTCAAACGATCTGCCCACCTCTGCCTCACAGAGAGCTAGGATTACAGGCTTGAGCCACCGCGCCTGGCCAGATATGAAATTTTTAAGATCATTTTTATTCTCATGAAGACTATAACAACTTGTATAATATAGGCCCTTTTTAGGTTGGTTTTAAAATTTTTGTTAAAAGAATATTTTGTGTCAGAGTGCAAGGAAATCCTCAAAGACCAACGAGGGCATGTTAGAGAGATCCTGGAGCCTGTTCGAAGGTGCTCACACTGGCCAAATTTGGGACAATTCAAGCATCCAGAAAAAAGATGTATTGATTGTAAGCTTTGAATAAATAAAAGTGAAAACTTCCCAATTGCCACCTTTGGAAGAGATTCTTATGGCATATTATTCTGAAAATTGATAAAGGAATTTACTCTGCCCTTTTATTTTTAATTTTATTTATTTTTAATGGCCAGTTACTGAAGCCCTGTGTTTTTGTTTTTTTTGTTTTTTTTGAGATGGTTTCACTCTGTTGCCCAGGTTGGAGTGCAGTGGCTTCATCATAGCTCACTACAACCTCAAACTCCTGGGCTGAAGCAATCCTCCTGCCTCAGCCTCCAGAACAGCTGGGACTACAGGTGCATGCCACCATGCCTGGCTAGTTTTTAAGATTTTTTGTAGAGACCGGGTCTTGCTATGTTGTTCAGGCTGATCTCAAACTCCTGGCCTCAAGAGATTCTCCTACCCTGACCTTCCAAAGTGCTAGGATTATAGGCATGAGCCACCATGGCTGGCCTCAGCTCTGTTTTTACAAGTGGAACTAATTCATCCCCAGTTGGTGAGAGAAAGCTGTTTACAGAAGAATGCCAGTTAATATATGTAGGAGGAATAATAGAATTAAAAAATTACCATTTTGTGACCCTCAATGAAATAATTTAAGCAAAGATCATCAGGTGAAAGGTTTGGGGGAACAGGATATTTCCAGGGTGCCTAAGTAGCACCCCTAAGATAAATTTTCATTGGAAAAGGATAACTGTTTTTAGGGTAGAGTGACCTTACAGTCTCCACCTTACCCTAGTGATCAAAGCTAGTTTCTCTGGATAGTGGGTCAGCCTGCATTATGTGCTCATGTGCAGTCTGACATCACCATCACCTGTGAAATATTCTGGCAAAAAATGTCTAACTTGAATTCAGTCCATTGGATTCCCTGTTTACAGGAAATATGGGGGATATTTAGTTAGACACTTTGAGCATAATTCAACAAATCTAGATTGTAGACTATTCAGTGGAATACATGGTACTCTGCAGTGTACTATGTTTAATATATTATGTGAGATAATCAACACATTATTATAAGATAGCCTTTGTAGTAGATGATTTTACCCAACTGTAGGCCAATATAAGTGTTCTGAGTACATTTAAAGTAGGCTAGGCCAACCTATGATGTTTGGTAGGTTAGGTGTATTCAATGCATTTTTGACTTATGATGGGTTTATCCCTATGTAACCCTATCGTTAAGGAGCATCTGTCTGTATTTGGTGCCTTGCTACTCAGAGTGTGATAGATGGACACATAGCATTGGTATCACCTGAGAGCTTGTTAGAAAAGCAGAATTGCAGGTACCACTGCTGACCTATGGGATCAGAATCTGCATTTTAACAAGATTCTCCCAGCGAATCACGGGCACGTAAAGTTTGAGAACATTGTGTTAGGACATGCACCGTGAAGTATTGAGAAGTGAAATGTCATGATACCTAACTTACTTTAAAATGATTCAGCAGAAAAAAAAATAGAAAGGGAGAAGGAAGGAAGGATAAAAAAGCAAATATGGTAAAATATTAACAATTGTTGAGTTTAAGTGGCAGTATATAGTCTATTGTCTTATTCTTTCAACTTTTCTGTATGGTTTAAACTTTTCATGATAAAAGCTTGGGGGAGAGTAGGTAGTAATATTAACATTCTGTTGAACTCGACCAGTCCTTTGCCCAGAAAAGGACTTTTTGTTTTTTGTTAAGCAATATTTTTGAACAGTGGTAGTCTTCTAGGAGGCTCATAATTATTTACTCCTGAAACTCAAATGTTTAGTTTTCTTATTTATATAAATAGGAACATATCTGTTTATTATGGTTATATAGGGCATTTGTTTCCTCTATTATGTAGTGTAAAAGGGAATTTTTGAAGTTAAGGGCTCCTATGTAATATAACTTTATAGAATGTTTTCTTATTTCAGAACCTGTTAGACAAAAATAAGTGGGTTCTGTACATGAAATGTTAACAGATTTTGTCTACATCAGCTCTGTAGCTAGTAGCAAAAGCTAACATTTGTTGAACACTTACCCTGTGTCAGACATTGTACTCAGTACCGAGGAGAGAGTAGTGACAAGATAAACATGGTTCCTGCCCTTAGTTGTTTACATTCTAGCAGATGAGAAAAAATTATTTTGCTTTGTCCTAACTAGCAGTTACACATTATTTATATCATATTTTACTTAAACTATTAACATTTAACACTACACAAAAACTTTGGAAGCATTTTGTATAAGAGCTTGTTAATTATTAAAGCACATGCAAACCGTGTAGGATGGTTTTTTTTTTATAATTAATTTAAATTTAATTTACCATTTTAATCATTTCTTTTTTTTTTTTTTTGAGACAGAGTCTCACTCTGTTGCCTGGGCTAGAGTGCCGTGGTGTCAGCCTAGCTCACAGCAACCTCAAACTCCTGGGCTAAACCAATCCTTCTGCCTCAGCCTTGGGACTACAGGCATGCGCCACCATGCCCGGCTGATTTTTTCTATATATTTTTAGTTGGCCTAGGATGGTTTTTGATAGAGCTAAGTGAGTATATATTTTAAATAAGAATTATAATTTAATATTACTCTTTAATAGTACATATAAGTGGGATATAGAATAGCTTTTTTAAAAAAAATTCTAAACACTAATTACACATTATTTTTGGCTTCAGGTGGTAACCCTAACAGGTGATGATAAGACAAGTGTTTCCTTCTCCTCCCTCCCTGGACAAGGTGTCATTTATAATGTCATTGTTTCCGACCCATTTCTAAATACGTCCGCTGCTTATGTTCCTGCTCACACGTATGCTTGCAGCTTCAAGGCAGTGGAGGGTAACTGTGCTTCCCTTGGTGAGTATATGGATTTAAACTATTATAACTCTTTCTTTGGCTTTGCAGGTCTATATCAACTAAAAGAGAACGTAAGGATATTAAAAATGCCTTTGTCTAGTTTTTATTCATTCATTTAACAAATGCCTTTTGAGCCCCATGTTGTTGTTCCATTCTCTGTTTTAGGCACTAGGATACAGCAGTGAACAAAAAAGCCACAATACTTGCCCTCCTGGGGCTTATATAGCAGAGGAGATGAGATGAGATAGACAAAATAAATGTATAAAATATGTAGTACACAAGAAAGTGATGAGAACCAAGAAGAACAATAAAGCAGGAAAGGGAGATAACAAGTGGCGGTGAGAGGAAACTTTGAGATGGCAGTGCCAGGGAGGTCCCTGCTGTAAGGTGACATGTGAGTGAAGAGCCAGCGCAAGGCAGGGAGCCACACATGAGCTGGGGGGAGGTGCCTGTCAGGCACAGGGAGCAGCCAGTGTGTCTTAATGTTTTAAAGGGAACTTTTGCTGCTTTTTGAGAAAAGATGTGGGAAAGAGCAGAAACAGGGAGATTGGGTAGGATGCCACTGAAGTAATTCAGGTGATAGATGACGGTGCGCTTGGTAGAACCAGGCCAGTGAAGGTGTTGCAAGATCAGTGTGTGTGTGTGTGTGTGTGTGTGTGTTTAACATTTTATTTTTAAATAGTTTCACAGAAAGTATGCAAAAATAATATAAAGAATTTCTGCATGATATTTATTTAAATATCCTGGAATGTTAGTTAACATATTATGCTGTTTGCTTTGATTCTCTCTCTCTTTCTTTGTCTCTCCCCCTTGTTCTCCTCTCACTCTTCTTGTTTACAGGTGACCTTTGAACACCATGGGGATTAGGGGGTGCCAACCCCCTCACAGATGAAAATTCGTGTATAGCTTTTGACTCTCCCCAAAACTTACCTACTAATAGCCTACTGTTGACCACTTAACCAGTAGCACAACAGTCTATTAACACATATTTTGTATGTTATATATATTATATACTGTATTCTTACAATAAAGTAAGCTAGAGAAAAGAAAATGTTATTAAGGAAATCATAAGGAAGAGAAAATACATTTTCTATTCATTAAGTGGAAATGCATCATCATAAAGGTCTTTAGCTTTGCTGTCTTCAGTTGAGTAGGAGGAGGAAGAGGAGGGTTAGTCTTGCTGTCTCTGGGGTGGCAGAGGCAGAGGCATGAGAGGCACAGTGTGACTTATGTTGGAAAAAATCTGTGACCAAGTGGACCTGCAGAATTCAAACCCATGTTGTTCAATGGTCAATTGTGTCTATATACATATGTGTATATACACACATAATACTCTTTTTTTCTCTGAACCAGTTGCAAGTAAGTTGCAGACATAAAAACCGTCTGTGTTTATTTCCTTACATAACCATAATAAAATTATCAATATCACAAAGTTAACATTGATAAATTACTGTTTATAATCTATAGATGTTATGAAATTACACTATTGTTTACGTCCACGTTCCACTATTGTTCCATGTCCTTTATAAGCAAAAAAAAAAAAGTTTTTTTCCTGTTCAAGGTCCAAGTCAGGATACTATGTTGCATTTAACTATAATAATAAGTCTCTCAGTCTCCTGTAATCTGGAACAACTCCTCGGTCTTTTTATCTTTTGTCTTTCAAGACCTTCACATTTTTGAGGAGTATGGACTATGTATTTTTTTTTAGAATGCTCTCAATTTGGGTTATAAATTTAGATTATGCATTTTTGGCAGGGATACAAAAGAAGTGATGTGCCCTTCTCAGGAGATACTTGTTTGTTTGTCCTATTATTGGTGGTGATGCCCTTGCATACTTGGTTGGGTGTCTGCCAGGTTTCTCCACTGTAAAGTAACTGTTTTCCCCTTTAAGTTAAATATCTTTGGGGGAGATGCCTTGAGTATTGGTAAATATCCCATTCTCAAACTCTCACTTGCTATTTTTAGCATCTAGTGATCATTGCCTAAAACATTTATTACTAGGTGGTTGCCAAATGGCATTTTTCTAATTTCATCATTCCTTCTATGTGTATTAGTTGGCTTTCTGCTATTAACATAAGGAAGAGTCCACCCCATTTATTTATTTATTTATTTATATAGGCCTGGACCCAGAGATTCCTATTTTTTTCTGTGGATTGTAATCCATTACTGTCATTTATTTTAATATTCAAATCATCCTAGATTTGGCCAGTGAGTGGCCAGATATATTTTGAAATAGGATACACCATTGGATTGGATGAGGGGTTTGAGAGAAAGAGGTATAAAGGACAACTTTGTAGTTTCTGGCCTGACCACCTGGAGAGAGAGAGCATCCGTTCACTGAGGTGGGAAAGACTGTCGGAGGAGAAGGTTGGGAAGAGTTCAGTTTTGGACATGTTTCAATTTTAGAGCTCTATTAAGCCTTCACAGGAGATTTTTAATTGACAGTTGGTTATATGTATAAGCCTGGATGGAATTCAAGGGAAAGGTCAGGGCTGGAGATTATCTTGGAAGTCATCAGATTAAATAAATGGGACTTAAGCCACAGACAGATGGTATCATTTATGGAGCATGTAGAAAGGGAGGAGGTCCAAGGACTGAGTCCTGGGTGCTCTAATGTCTAGCACTTAGGAGTTAGAAATCCCACTAAGGGGGCTGAGAAGGAGCAGCCAGAGTGGTAAAAGCAAAGTGGTATTTTGTTTTGTTTTAAGCCAAGGGGAGAAAGTGTTTTGAGAGAGAGTGATCAACAGTGTCACCTGTTGCTGATAGGTCAGCTAAGAAAAGAGAGTGAAAAGGACCTTGGATTAGCAGCATGGAGGCCACTGGTACCAGTGACAGCTGCTCCCGTGGAGTGGTAGGGCAAGAGCCTGACTGGGGTATGTTCAAGAACAAATAGGAGGACAGAAATTGGAGAAAGTGTTCAGATAGCTGTTTAAAGGAGTTTTGCTCCAAAGAATAAAGTCTGTTGTGTTCAAGCCAGGGATTAGGGTTCTTTCCCTCTGCTAGAGCCATAGCCCACTGTTGAAGAAAAAAAAAAAATCAGTGGCACTTGTTAAATAAAGCACAGTGAGGAAGACTTTATTCAGGGTGTAGGGGGAGTATTGCAATGGGTACAGGGACTGCTGCGATGGAGTTTGGCAGTGGTGGAGAGTGATTGGGCTCAACTCCTAACACAGCATTGGGCAAGTGGAATTTATAGCCAAGGAGCAGGGTAGGGGTCAGTGGGTGGAAAATTACTAAGAGGAAACATCGGGGGTTAGGAGGATTCCGTTGTAAGCCGATGTAACAGGATTCCTACAGAAGACAGGCCAGGGTGATCAGACATCACCTGGGGGATGATGGAGGATGAGGAACCTGATCAGATATCAAGTGTGATCAGATATTGAGGGTGGGGGTTTCTGGCTAAACTTGCATATCAGAGTTCTTGCTGAATGTGGATTTTACAGGCATCTGTACAGATGGGCCTAGGAGAAGGTTCAGGAGACTGGCTAAAGTTTGGCTAAGCATACTCTTCGCCACTGCCCAGTTTTTTCCTGCTACCCACTCTCAAGATCCTTGAGAGATATGATGCAAGAGACCTAGGCGGATTAAGTTCTGTGTTTTTAACTGATGGACTGACTCATGTCCGGGTTCCTCCATTTCTTTCCCTTGAACCCTTCACACTAGAGCCCCTTCTAATGAGAAAGGTCCCTGGGCCCTGGCTTAGGAGATGGAGATCTTTGATCCAGTTGTTCTTCTGCCTAAAGTCAAACCCTCCTAGTGCTGTCAGACCTATTGTTACTTTCATGTTCAAGTTCAAGGAGTACCAGAGTGATTTTCCTGAGCTTGGAGGAGGGAGGATATATCCACCTTGCCTTTGAACTAAAACTTTGGCCTGTGTATCATAACCTCTAGTGTTACTGTGATGGTTAAAACACTCTAAACTTTGGCTTTCTCTTGTCTTATTCCATTTGCTCTTCATTGCCCCAAAAGTGACTGCCTATTTTGTCTCTTGTGTTATAACATCTCTAGATTCTATTTTTTATGAAACCTTCCCTATTCTCTGATTTTACTTATTGTTGTTTTTTAGACAGTGTCATGCTCTGGCACCCAGGCTGGAGTGCAGTGGTGTGATCACAGCTCATTATAACTTTGAACTCCTGGGCTCAAGCAGTCCCCCACCTCAGCCTCCCAAGTAGCTGGGCCTACATGTGTGCCACCATGCCCCACCCAATCTTCTTAAAAAAATTTTTGTAGAAGTGGGGTCCTGCTATGTCTGGTCTTGAATTTCTGGGCTCAATCAGTCCTCCTGCCTTGGCCTCCCAAAGTGCTGGGATTACAGGTGTGAGCTACTGCACCCAGCCTCTGATTTTACTTGTATAATTTTTTCTCTACCTCCTTCTGTTCCTTCTCTACCTTCTCTGCCTTCTTGGTGCTGTGATAAGAGATTCTATTTAGTTCCTTCTGTTGTCATGGAAGAATATCTAACTGTGTGTGTCAATTTTTATTGGGTTGGAAGACCTTGCTACCTTGGTGCTTGTACTTGCTGGAAACTTCTACCAGATTTTCATTTGAAGAAATCATCTCTGTGAACTTAATGTTTTTGGTGTAAAATTAAATCCCAGAGCAACAGTCAACCACAGGTCTGAAATAAACAGAATGTGGTGTTTTTATCTTTTGTTTAATCTTTTGGGCTCCTCATTCTCAGAAAAGCTGATTTGTAGGTATATGTTATACCCTGCAAATTCTGGTCTTCCAACTCTTGTTTTTTATTTAAGTGTATGTGTTCATGGTATCTCTATGTGAGCTATTGAATATTTCGATATGTTTTGATTTGTGGCAGGTTTGCAACATTTTTCACATGAGATTGTATAGATGTTTTTGTTTTTAATTCAGGGATTATTTTGTTTATCTTGAAGGAGTCACGATGATGGTAAATTTAGTAAGCATGTTTTTCTCTGTAATAAGCTGTACGTTTGTATTAAATATTAAATGTGATGGCACTTGTATTTAAGTTTCTAGCTATTAAAAGATCATAGGATTAGGGATTCATTGACATCATAAAGCATATTGTGTTTTATTGTTGGTTATAATGCAACACTTTCCCCAAAGCAATATGTATAATTGATAAGATTGGCACCAATTTGTACATGTGTGATTTATAAATATAGTACATGTTCTTTATTTTTATGTGAGTTTTGGTTTAAATTTTTTTATTGTAGAAACTCCAATGAGCCTCCATATACCAATTATCCAGGCTTAACAGTTTTGGTTCATGGCCATGATCATGTTTCAGCTACATTCCTATCTGTTTCTCTGCCTTTCCACCCTTTTTTATCACTGGATTATTTTAAAGCAAATCCCTGGTCATCATTTTACTGAAGTATTTCAGTATGTATATATTAATAACACTTAAGCTAAAGTGTTATTTAAAACAAATAGAACCACAGCATCCTTAACACAATTTTCAATTAAAAATATCAAAAATAATTCCTTAATAGCATCAAATTAATAGCCAGAGTTAATTTTTCTCCAGTCATCTCAATTGTTTTCCACAATTTGAGTAATATTTCAAATGTCTATACATTGTATTTAGTTGTATCTTTTAAATATGTTTTGATCCATATCCTTCACCCTTTTATTCCTTGCAGTTTATTTTTTGAAGAAACAGAATTATGCGTTTCAAATCTCTGCTCCTCTCCCTCCCCCGCAAGACTATGTCATAGGAAGTGTTACATATCTCTGTCAGCAAGCATGCATTGCCTCTTTTTGTTATAGCAGTAGCTGCTGTTGATTTTCGTTGCCTGCATGGATTCATTCACCAGGAATGGCAAGGGTATTTTTAAGATAAATTTATAATATACATGTATGGAATAAGTCATTGTCAGTTCACTTTGCTTTTTTCATAAACGCTGGTCTACTAATTCAATACAAAGTATCAAGTTGGATGTATTATCCACTAAATTTTCATTATGTTTTAGGAAGAGTATCTACCAAAGTGTTCTTCACTCTTTTTGCCCTGCTTGGTTTCTTCATTTGTTTCTTCGGACACAGATTCTGGAAAACAGGTAATATGTCTGGTATAGTTGCTGTTTACATTTCTTGTGGTCTTTTAAATGCTGCTGGGGAATTTATGGCCTGTAAGGAGAGTAAGCACGCACTTATCTCTGCTATCTTCTTCCTTACCTCTGCTATCGTCATACATATGTGGCTGGGTTTTTTCAGTAATGATTCTACTGAGTTACTCTGCATTTTTTTTCCTCTTCTTTCAACAGCGAAGTGCCCGCCTCTTATTAAGAGGGGAATAAAATTTGGTTTGTACAGTTGTCTTCTTCAATTGCTAGTTGACTGAAGATAACTGAGACTGGAAATCGGGGTGTCTATGTAAAACTAGGTGTGGATTTGGGTGCTGGTGATTGACTTGGTTTCATATGAATCAGGCCACAGGGCTGCAGTGTTAGTTATGTTGAGGTCGACATGCCTGCTCAGACCTGGGAGTTTCAGATGCCAACGGGAACTCTAGAACTCACATCAGTGAAACATAGTGGGAAAGCAGAATATAAATCATTACCACTAAATTGGTTTGAATTCCTAGAGCTGCCTTTTAATATAACTTATGTTTTCAATTCCTACAAAAAGAAAAAAATCCTTATTTAATCAACAATAATCAATAACTGATCATCAAAGGTAAACATAATCCTGATCTAAGAAAGCTCTTTGAACTTGTGTTAATAAATTGTTTGCAACAGAAACGCCTTTTCCTCTATTATGACACTTTTTTCTTGATTAATTAGGAAGACAGTATTATGAAGAATATTTAATACCTTAAAGTATATAATGATTCTTTTTTTTTGGTTTTTTGAGACAGTGTCTCACTCTGTTGCCTGAGCTGTAGTGCACTGATGTATATCGTCATAGCTCACTGCAACCTCAAACTCCTGGGCTCAAGTTATCTTGCTGCCTCAGCCTCCCAAGTAGCTGGGACTACATGCAGGCATCTTCATGCCTGGTTAATTTTTTTTTTTTTTTTGTAGAAAGAAGGTCTCACTTTTGCCCAGGGTGGTCTCAAACTCTTGGCCTCAAGTGATCTTCTCTCTTGGCCTCCCAAAGTGCTAGGATTACAGGTGTGAGCCACTGTATCTAGCTGTCAAAATGTAGAATGATTCTATAACAAAGAATTTAATTGCTAAGTTGTGGGTAAGGTCCCAAAGATATTGCCAGTTTCTATTTATTTATTTATTTTTGAGACCAGTTCTTGCTATGTTGCCTAGGCTGGAGTTCAGTGGCTGTTCACAGGTGCAGTCATAGCACATTATAGCTTTGAGCTTTTGGGCTCAAGTGATCCTTCTGTCTCAGCCTCCTGAATAGCTGGGATTACAGGCTCCAGCCACCACACTCAGCTCTCAGGTTTTTTTTTTTCATGTAGATATATATCATTTTATATATATTGAAATTGAGATACAGCACAAATACTATGAATAATAACTAATAATAATACAGTACAGGGCCGGGCGCGGTGGCTCACGCCTGTAATCCTAGCACTCTGGGAGGCCGAGGTGGGCGGATTGCTCAAGGTCAGGAGTTCAAAACCAGCCTGAGCGAGACCCCATCTCTACTATAAAAATAGAAAGAAATTAATTGGCCAACTAATATATATATAAAAAAAAATTAGCCGGGCATGGTGGCGCATGCCTGTAGTCCCAGCTACTCGGGAGGCTGAGGCAGCAGGATTGCTCGAGCTCAGGAGTTTGAGGTTACTGTGAGCTAGGCTGACGCCACGGCACTCACTCTAGCCTGGGCAACAAAGCGAGACTCTGTCTCAAAAAAAAAAAAAAAAAATACAGTACAAATACTATGAGGAGAACATAAGAAAATAGGTAGAGCTATGTCCTCCATAATCAGAATTAGGCTTATTTGTGGGAACAAAATTATCTGTATGCCTGGATTACCAAGTATTTTAGTGGATGAAGATAATGATTGATTATTCATTTTAAATAGGAAAGGATGAATTAAAAGAAAATATGTCACATTTTGCTTTGGAATACTTTGGCTTTTTTTGCCTTTCAAATTTCATTTTTGTTTATGTAACTCTTAAAATTTAGTTTATAATTCCAGATCAAACACAAGTGACAGAAGTCCTATTCTTGTTTTAAGTACAAAATATAAATATATTAAACTGAGCTGTGAAATTAACAGTAACAATTTAATAATTGAAACTGACCTATATATAATAAGTATATCCTATAGTTAATACTTTAATATTGTATCTATCTAATAATAATTATTCCCAATGACTTCTAAATGTCTTTTGCCTTTAGATAATTATTTTTCTTCTCCAAATGCCGTAATGTATAAATTCTAGGAGCTTATGCATGCACTTGTAGATTAGATACTTAAATTGCATTGTAAAAAGAGTGCCTGACCATATCTTGTTTTGCTTTTTTCCTTTTCTGGCGGTTTGCTACTTAGAATTATTCTTCATAGGATTTATCTTCTTGGGATTCTTCTTTTATATACTGATTACAAGACTGACACCCATTAAGTATGATGGTAAGTGAAAATTATATAGTTTAATTGGATGTTAAAAAGGAAGATGCTGTTTACACTCCACCTTTCCTTCCCTTTTGGCCTGTATTGTGATATCCTATTACGTATGTAAAATAATGAGTGTCCTATGCTCTAGATATCTTTTCTAACTCATTCTGACCTCCTATTCTGGGTTTTTAATCTGCATGGTGCATTCCTTGGTACTTAAGGAAATAAAGGGCCATGTTGGTTACAAACATGTATTCTGGCTATGTGATATATAGAAGACATGAGATATACAGCAATCAAATATTAAGATTTTCTTTACCTTGAAACAACTCCCCCAGCCCTGTCACATTTAACAGAATGCTTGTCATCTTTTCTTCCTCAGTCCCAATTTATTGACAAGCCAAGACTGTCGCTGATCCTTTGAGGTTTAGCTCCCTGGCTAGTTTCTACGTCTCAGCCCAGCCCCCTCCCTAGAGAGGGCCGCTGCATGCCAGCTTCATGGCATCACTAAGGAGCCCCCCCTGCCTGACCTGCAGGAAGGCTAAGGCTGCACTGTGAATGGTATTGTGTGTCTAAAGCATGCAGTTGTAAATGTTCGTTTTCTCCCTTTGTACAGTGCGTCTGATTCTGACAGCCATCACTGGAAGCGTTGGTGGAATTTTCTTGGTAGCTGTGTGGTGGCGATTTGGAATCCTCACGCTGTGCATGCTGTGTATTGGACTAGTGCTGGGGTTCCTCATCTCGTCGGTGACTTTCTTCACTCCACTGGGTAGGAGATGTGTAACTGATGTTTTATGTGTTCAAGTCGTTGTTTGAAAGACTTTACCGCCTCGTTGGATTTGGATCCTAGAGCGGGGTTGTATACCATCACTTCTCCTGGGGAGTTCTGGAAATCTGCACTGATGCCATGGCGCTTTTAGACAGGGCCAACACAAAGAAGAATCCTCCTTCTTCAAAGGCACACTGTGCTAGATGAATCATAGACTGTCTTTCAAGGTAGCTTTGTATCTATTTGTCATAAGGGGTCTGTGTTTCCCTTATAATTAACGGAGAAAAAGGGGACTCAATATATGGTAGAACAGGGGTCATTCTTTTTTAAACCCTGGAACTCTTTCTTGAAGTGACTCTTGAACAAAAGCCCAGTATATCTCAGCAGTAACTTTGGCCTGCTCTGATGGCAGCTGAGTTGGGGACCCTGGTGCTTTGTTTCCAAACTTCTCTTGTCCCCTCACCTTCCACTCCCACCCTTCGTCCAACCCCACGTGTTTCTGAGCTACGTAATTCCCCTAGGGCAGTAGCACAGAGATGCTTCTAGGGTTTTTTGTTGTGTTTTGAAGTAATTCAATTGCTATCAGTTTTTAAAATCTGTTTAACTTGTAAGTTAACTTTCTTTGCCATTCTACAATAACTTAACAATTGTTGTCAAAAAGGGTGGGGGGGGGAGAGTATTTACATTCCACAGTACCCTATTAGGCTGTTTCCTCTCTGTGATATGTTTAGTTCTTATATTACAATATTGGGTTAAAGTTGATGGAAACGTTAGATATAAAAACAGCTGTCTTGTGAGGCTGTCAGCTCTTGAGAATGTGGGATATAATAGAGTGCAATTCGAATATGTGTCCTTTGGCTTTCTAAAGATGTTTGGTTTTTTTGTTTGTTTGTTTTTAAGACCTGAGAGAATTGACAACCTGTGTTTGACTGTCCGAGACCCTTTTTTCTGACTTTGGCAAACCTATAGCCAAGCATATTCCTCCTGACTCCCTTGCAATAGCCTTTCAGTCTGATGAAAAGTAGTATTGTTTAGACTTGGCTAAATGACAGATTCACATGCAGGGTGTTTGTTGAAAATACAGATTCAAGGCTCTACTCTAGATGTGCTAAATCAACTTAATGGACTTCCCCTTTTATTGTTAATGCTTAGAGGATGGAAGGATCATAAATTAGAATTTCTAAGTAGTTAATGTGCTTTTGATGAATAGAATGAGCCTAAGTTATGAAGTCAGAGAAAAAAACCCTACATGGGCATTCTAACTCTGTCACTAGGGTCCCTGCTAGCTTATAACCTTGGACAAGGGACTGAAGCTTTCTTTCATCATCCTATAGCAGTTGGATACTTTTTGACAAACTACTCCCATTGGTAAAAATAATTTTAGTGTAAACCTTTTCTATCTGTTTATTTACAAACTTTCTCATTGGTCAGGGACACAGTGATCATCTCCTTAATGCTAGGGGGTACAAACACATTTATATATATTTAAAAAAATTTTTTTTGAGACAGAATCTCACTCTGTTACCTGGGCTAGAGTGCTATGGCATCAGCCTAGCTCACAGCAACCTCAAACTCCTGGGCTCAAGCGATCCTTCTGCCTCAGCCTCCTGAGTAGCTGGGACTACAGGGATGCCCAGCATGCCCAGCTAATTTTTTCTATATATTATAGTTGTCCAATTAATTTCTTTCTATTTTTAGTAGAGACGGGTCTCGCTCTTGCTCAGGCTGGTCTCGAACTCCTGAGCTCAAAGGATCCACTCGCCTCGGCCTCCCAGAGTGCTAGGATTACAGACATGAGCCACCTTGCCCAGCCTGTATTTTTAAGCATTAAAATTTGAAAGATATTTGGCTGACCTCTCGGATCTGATTAGATTACTACCATTTCACCTTATGTGGGCAGCAAAGAGTTTATACTCTGAAAGGGTCCATTCTTCACATGCATGCATCTAACTACTATTTTTGATCCCTAGATTTCTTGACTTTTTTTTTTAAAGCCATGTATGTATTTTGTATAGTTACAAAAGTATAGTTAAACTGGAGAATATGACTCATAAATTCACCTCACTGCAGTATGTTGCAATTGGCTTCCAGAGAATGTGGGGTCCCGAGGTCTGATCTTCCCACCAAGGGACTCCCACTCTGACCAGGATATGTGGGTCTGGAGATGTGGGGCCTGGGATGAAGGCCCCACATTTTTTTTTTTTTTCTGAAAACAGAAGTCCAGTTGTCTATTGTCAAATTATATTTATAGCTTCAAATTACTCATTGCTCCCCCAACATTCTTTCAGCTCGTGATTATTTAACTTTTAGGTATTATAAAATATATAATTTATAGGTATTACAGTACTTGAGGTTCAAGAGTTTCAATAGTATCAATATACAGGTATTGGACATTAAATAAAAGAATAAGACAGATTGCTTCAGTAACATTCCTCCAAATTGTTTCTGGAACATAGCTGATACCAATATTAATTCTATCAATTTCTTTTTTCAGGAAACATTTACTTGAATGACCAATACTGCCAATCTCTAATTTTTATTACCTTTTCTTCTTCCCATTTTCTTTCATCTCCTCTGATTTCAACATGAATATTCATATTCTTGATCACAATCAATATTGCATTATCACATATTTTTAATTCACAAATGATTTTTATATACTTTTGATAAGATTCTCTTAATTCCCAGAGAATTTGTGATTGTTACATAGAAACTAAGGCTGAGCTCTGGCACGGGCTCCGCGGCCGAGGGCGGTAGGGGCCAGCCCGCCGGGTCCCTGCCGCGCGCTTTG
>VSMD01104096.1:0-11872 GCA_008750895.1 Mirza zaza
TCTATGCTAGGAAAAAAGGGTTATTGGAGGTAAAGAGAGAAATGCCCATTTTGTACCAGCTCATTTTAGGTACACAGGCCTTTTCTTTTTTTCCCTGCAACCTTCTTGGAAAATTACAAAAGAAAATAGAATACCCTACACCCCGTCAAGTACAGAGAGGCGCAGAGGCCGAGCACACTGACCCACGCCGCCCCGGGCGTTAGGTGAGAGGGTGCCCAGCGTGGGCACGACTGAGAAGGCCAAGGAGGGGCCCAGCACATTGTGTGCGCCTTGCTACACGTGGGGGCATTTTGTATTGTCTCCGTGTGTATTTATTTATCCCTTTGCATTGCCGCTGAGCCTTCTTTGCTGCTCTTGACACACTTCCCTTTCTGCGTTTTCCGCCTCGGTCTTTGCTGTTTCCGTGGGCGGGGGTCCCCGTGCGCCCCGCGCGTCCGCGGCATCGGGCTGTGACTTTCCACCTCCGCGTTTGCCTTCCCTCTCTCAGCGGGCGGCGGTGGTGGCAGGAACGCCAGGGTCACCGGCCCTGGCTGCATAGTCGCAGCTGATGAGCGAGTGCTGGAGGGCCGGACCTCCCCAGGCGGGTGCTGTCCCTACGCGCAGAGCGCGCGGTGTAACCCGGACCCGCCTGTGGACCCTGGACGCCGGCGACTTCCGAGCAGAGGCAGGGGGGTGTGCAGGGACACTGGCTGCTTTTGACGCGGTCCCGCGGCACCCGTGTCCCCCAGGCCTCGCGGTGGTGCGTTTCAGGGGAAACCCGCTCCAGGGCGACTTCCTCCTGCGTCTGGGGCGAGGGTCTGGCACGACCCCGCACCGTCTCCCTTCTGAACAGGCCTGTGGCAGCTGAGCGCACAGCGTCGTGGGCGCGTCCTGGGTGACTTTTCACCGTGGGACAAGAGTTCCCGCTTGCAGGCGGGGGTGCGAGACCCCAGGGAGGGCGTCCAAGGCGTCACAGTCACCCGGGAAGCAGGAGCTCTGGGGTTTGGGGGAGCCTCCTGGAAGGAGCTGGGGGAGAAGGCCCCTCCGATTTGCTGCCCCGGAACAACCCCGGGACGCGCCCGGGAGCCGGTGGCCTCTCTGTCTCCCACCCGTGTCCGCGGAGCCCGCTGCGCACGGGCGCGGGGCGCACGGAGGCCCCGTCCCTGGGTCTCCCCGCAGCCGCAGGAACGACGGAGACACACTTTGAAAAATCAGTTTTAATAAAGCCCCAGCACTGACCCCAGAAACGTTATGTATTTATATTATTGACTTCTGTGTGAGGTGATTTGTTAGGAAGGAAAAAAAAAAAAAGACTTTCTGCTCTTGTCTTGAGACCTGAGGAAAAAAATAACTAAAATTAGAGAAACTGGAG
Organism: Mirza zaza; assembly: GCA_008750895.1. Lineage (NCBI taxonomy): Eukaryota > Metazoa > Chordata > Mammalia > Primates > Cheirogaleidae > Mirza > Mirza zaza. The sequence continues at coordinate 1,352 of VSMD01104096.1, forward strand.
ATATAAACGCAGTGAGTAGAATAAAGCAAAATACCTCTGGGGTGTTCATCTGCCACGGCAGTCGTTTCATATCTCATCTGTTATATGAATGCGGTAGTTCTTCCCTTTCTGATAGTACCATTATGTAGACGCCACAGATTCGATTCCATTTACAAGTCAATGGTGTGAGATTTTATGACAATTCTTTTTTAGTGAGTTGATTCTGTATGATCCTTCTCAGTAAGAAAAAAAAAAATTAAAAAAAGAAGGTTTAAACGGTTGCCTTTCAGATCTCTCCACAGAAGGGTCTCAGCACCCCCCAGACTTTTTCATTGCAGACGTCTGGGTCTGTGTTCCCGGGAGCACCTGGCACCAGGCACCCCCAACCTTGCTCTCACGGAAACAGCGATTCATGCACCGAAAGGCCCGGAGCTTGCAATGGACGAGCAGGTCATATGCCTGGCAGAGGAACTTGCCATGCAATCTGAAACCAAAGGAGAAGTGAAAACTTGGAAGACAATCGAGGATGGAGTGCTATAAACCCAAGTGTGGCTTCCCAGAGGAAAGCGACAGAGGGTCTTTAAAGGGTAATTAAGTCCCTCCAACCGACAGAGTTATATCCAGACAGACTCAGAACTGTGGGGTTCCCTCGATGAGATGAAAGAAATCACACTTTGGGGCAGGGGTGGGGTGCTGTGGGTTGAACTGTGTCCCTCCTCCACACTTGCATGTTGAAGTCCTGACCTCTGGTGGCTCGGAGTGCGACTGTATTTGGGGACGAGGCCTTTAAAGGGGTCATTAAGTTAAAATGAGATCATTAGAGCGGATCCTCATCCGACATGACCGGTGCGCTCACGGAAAGAGGAGATTTGGTCCCAAACACGTGCAGAGGGGAGGCAGTTGGAAGAGACGCAGGGAGAAGGCGGCCACCCTACAAGCTAGGGAGAGGGCCGGGGCAGATCCCTCCCTTGCGGACTCAGGAGGAACCGGCCCTGCCCACGCCTGGAAGTCTCAGACTTCCAGCCCCCAGCACCGTGAGACCGCACATGTCTGTCCTTGAGGCCGCCTGGAGTGTGGTACTTTGTTAGGGCAGAATAATACAGTGAGGACGAAGACATCTCTTGGGAAGGACATAGGGTCTGAAGCAGCTTTGAAGACAATGCAGGACTTTGGGGGGGCGAGGCGGTGGGGGCACGGGGGTGTTCACGTGAGGAAGTAGCAGGCGAAGGCAGCAGGTGAAAGCCCCGAGTGTTGGGTTCACGTGGGCTGTGTGAGAATGTCTTGAGCGTCAGCCTGGCTATAGCGGGGCGCTCGGTGGCCGTTCCGGTAACTCCCGCCTTGTGCCCTGCACTAGGGGCGGAGACACTGCGAAGAGGGGCTTTCTGAACCTCACGTTCTTGTGAAAGGCAAGCAGGCAGGGGTCGGAAGTCCCAGTGCCGAGAGCTCTGAGGAGCTGTGAGACTCAGAGACGGAAGGGAGAGATCCCACCTCCGATAGGACACGTGGCCCACAAGGAGAGGGAAGGGCTTTTAAATGAGGGTGGAAGGAAGGTTCCAGAAAGGACACTGGGATGGAAATAAAATTAAATCAAATGAATTCGCTGATTGTTTGACAGTAATAGAAAAATTTAAGAATTTCCACAAACCCATGGAATTTGAAACAGATTTTATTTTATTTTTTTTTTTTACAAGACTTGGAGTTTTAGTGGAGCATTGACATTTTTCCCTAATAAAAAAAATTACAATATTGTTACTTGTGCTGGAAAATATTTTTTAAATGAAGGAAGTGAGTGTTTTATGGAAGTCACATAGTTCTGTGTTTCCATGACTAACAAGTTGTATGACTGATTTACAACTCATTGGTCACGGTTTTCCATGCTCTTTCTAGCCATTTAGCTTTTTTTCATTACCTTTCCATGGGTCTTTTATCTTTTGGTGGTGGAAATTAGACTAGCATGCTGCCAAAATTCCCATAATGGAGGCATTTTGGAGCAGTGGAAATCCAAATTGACAAATTGTTTTTATTAAAATATTGTATATTTAGGCATGGAATATGATCCTTAAAAAGCATCATTAATTACATGTATGCTGTTATGTTTGCAATTCTTATTTGTCGTTTTATACTGAATATGCTTGTCTCTTTCATGCATGTTTCACAGTCAGCTCAGTCCCTACCACTCCCACCCTGTTGGACACAGCCTTTGTGCTGGAGGGTCAGAGCGGTGGCCTTGGAAGGCCACACCCCATTCTCAGCTGAGAGTCACAGCAGAGACCTTCCGGGCAGCCCAGGAGTAACCTCCTGGGGCCGAGGAAAAGAAGGCTCGGTAGGATTTCTCCAATAACTCGGGTTCCAAATGCCCACGTGAGTAGCATGTGTACAGGTGAGGCAGGGACGAGATGCTTCGGGAGTCCAGGTCTAGAGTCGGGAAGGGCTTCAAGGAAGAAGCGCCTCTGAGACGAAGCCTGAAGTCTAAGTGAGAATTCTCCAAAACCTTTGTCCCCTTAATTTCTAACTCTCATGAAAAGCACGCAATGTCCTTGTCCACACCCACAGAGACCAGTGTCCATGTGGTCTGATTACTCCACTGCCCTCAAACACTCCCAAGACTGCCCCGCCCCCGCTCTTGGGTTCCCGGTTCGAGTCACTTCTGCGGGCAGAGCCTGGCCTATCCACGGTGGGGTTAGGCTGACAGACTTCCCCGTGTTCGGGCCTGATTGGGTGACAGTTGATAGGTTTGGCCCATGGTGATCTGCTTTGCGGAAGAGCATGCTGGAAGTGCCCAGGCGGGCCATGGGGTCGTCACTACTGTGGTGGCAAGGACAGTGCCTCCCTGCAGAGAGCCTCTCATGCCGTCTTCGCATTCCCACACAGACTGAGCTGCAAAGTTCCCCTCCTCTTCCAATTTCTTTTCCCGTTAGAGTCCATAAAACCAGGTTCGGGCCACGTTTCAGGCTCAGTAGCAGTACCCGTCCTGGAATGATTTCATTTGGAACCAGCCTCTCTGCAAAGCTCGGTTCTTTGTGCCCCGCGGATGTCTGACCGTGGAGGAGGGAGCAACGCGTAGCCCACCGCGCCGAGAAGGTGGTGGGCTCTGCCAGCCCACCCAGGCGCGTCTCAGCGCCGGTGTCCCTCCACTGGTGGCTGTGCGGGGTGCAGGGTGCTCCCTGCAGATGCGAAGCTCTGGGGATAAAAAAGTTCCCTTCATAGACCTGGCGTCCCCGAGGGACGTCAAGTGGACAACGTGCGTGGCAGGAGTGACACATGAGGACGGTTGAAATACCCAAAGCAATTCTCAAGGTCAGAGCAAGAGAGCAGAACGATCTCCTCCTGGTGCGGCATGAGGGGCCCCACGGAAGTGGTGGACTTGGTGACACGGCCATGACCTGTGAATACGTGGGCGGCTGGCAGTGGGGTTTCTCACGCAGGGGCAAGCGAAGCTCCCGGGAGGGCCAGGGACCCGCGCTCCTGCCTTTGAGGCCCGACCGTGGAGGCTGAGGCTATCTGCACAAACCCTATTTCTATCATGATTTCCCCTTACTTTATTGTTTCCGGCATTTTCCTATCTGCTCGGTAGCTAATGAAAAAATTACTTCCTGGACCATTTCTAATTTTCCACCCTATGGAGTCTAGGGCATAAAAATGCAAACTCATATTTGCTCGGAATGACAAAACTGTAGTAAATTACGTAGATTAAAAAAAAAAAAGGGAACTTTACAAAACAGCCTGTATTTACTTTCCTGAAATTGTGAAGACTATCATTTAGGATTAGCGTGGAAATATAGCCCTGATTGCTTTAGTCCTAGAACATTTCAGATCTATGCCCGTTTTAACCTTTGAGGACTGCAGAACAGGATGGCCATTTTGTGCACACATACCTCGCAGTGTGCAGAATTTTCTAATGCACCCAAGAGTTATTGGTGTGTATTTTTTAAACACAATTACAGTCTGCTCCTTGGAGACAAGCATTTTATGTCCTTGGGGTTGACATATGTTAGAAAGATACACATTTTTTTTTTTAAGAAAAAAGGATAAATATAGTTGGGAATTCTACATTTTTATGCCAAGGTTGTCTTGGTGCAAGATTCAGGATGATAATGTGGATGTTATAAACATATAAACAATAGTACTAATCCTGACCACTCATTTCTAAAATCAAGACAACACGGATTTTGATCAAGCCCTTGAAGGCTTTGGGATCTCTCTCAGTCCAGCAACATCTGCCACTCGGAGAGGAAAAAAGGGCAGATGTTTTTGGCATGGCGAAAATAATGGCCTTTTCACTGATCAATGAAAGAGAAAGGGACATTATAATACCCAAGAAAAAATGAGCACTTTGAATCTGGCTACAGAAATGGACTAAACACGAAATCCCTCGGTTGCCTTCAGGGGCAGAATCCCTTGAGTTGCTCATTGCCGGGGCTAATCTCAGGGCGGTCGGAGGGCCGGCAGATAAGAATAACTCTCTTTTAAGAAATTCCAAAGCATACCCTTCAGCTACGGTGACCGGAGCTATTAAGGAATGAGGCACGGGTATTTTTCGTTGTTGTTGTTGGGGGGTGGCAAAAATGCATTCGTACGCGTCACCCTGTAAATAGCATAAACCCCAGGATGCGGCGGGTGGAGTTTTGAATTTCGCCAGGGGTGGCGGAGCCCCCACGGGAAGGCGGGGCAGCCTGCACGTCCCAGCCTGGCCGGGGCTTCCTCGCCGTGCCCCCTCTGCGGTCCGCGGCCGCGTGCAGCATGTGGATGGCTCGACAGGGAGAGGAGGGGGGGAAGAAGAATTTGGCTGGCGGTCAGAGCAGCAGGAGCAGTTGCAGATGCTGCTATTTACACTGTTTTCGCAGTCTGCAGAACAAAGAGCAGGAGGCTGCCAAGGAATCTCAGGACCTCGGTGCCGGCCTGCTCGGCGGCTCAGCCAATCCGGGGGGCTGGGCAGACCGGGCAGCGCCGCGTGGACAGGGCACCTCCACCCTGATGGAGCGCGCTGCCGGCGGCTCTGCTGCGGAGCCCCAGGAGGAAGGACAGCAGAGCTCTCCACTCGTCACCGCTTCGGATCTCCCATGGGGACGGTGCTGCAAGCCCCAGCCCCTGCGCAGCCCGCCTGAGAGGCCCGCGACAGACAGATTGATGACTTCGGCCCCCATCGCTGCATTTGAGTTGCAGTCCGCTGGCTCCTCGGCCATGTGCACAGCCCCTGTCGTCCGGGCCGCATATTGTTCCGGCAGTGGAGAGAGACAAAAGTTATTTATTTTGGGACTAGATTACCACAAATTAATTCCTGGACCGAATCCAAGGCAGCCTGTGCAAGAGACTGGGAGGAGGAACCAGAAAAACCATTACTCATCATCAGCCGCGTTATTTTGAGGACACGTGCTATATTTAGCCACACGATAGCACGTCCTGGGAGACGGGTATATTATCGCTGAACCCAGGAACTGCCTGGTCTGGCTGCGAAACACTCGCCAAAGTGGAACCAGCTCCGCTAGACGGGAGAGATGAATAATCTTCCGGGGAGTTTTATTGGGTACCACTCACCAGTCTCATCGCCGGGCAGAATCCGTTTGTTTTCCCTGTTAGGAGATCTGCGGAAAGCATTACAATAAAAGTTATTTAAGTCACATAGTCTTTAATCTTCCAGCAAAATATTGTGCCCATGCCAGCAATGAATCATACTGCATTGTTATGCCTTTTTATAGTCTGATAATCTGTATTGTGTGTTTATAACCCTTGCACGCTGTATTTTATGGGGAGAAAAAATTCCTACAACCCGCAATCCACAACCCGTGAATTTACCACCTTAACTGCGTGCGTTGATGGTGGGACTCGGCGCAGAGGTTTGAAGGCGCAGAGTTAGACGTTATCTCTGCATCACGGTTGCTCAACTCAGGACTGGGGAAAGGTCTTTTTTTACTTTCTCTATGTTCAGATGTGGTAGTTTAGCCAAATAGGAAGTTTTCTCAACTCTAAGCAACTGGAGAGGGAGGCATAGGTGAAATGGATATAAATCAGGGGTTTTGATGGCACACCTGAGGAATTTTGTCCCTGAACTTCCCCTAGAGGGGCTGTCTGGTGCGGAGGAACAGCTCCACTATCCGTGCACGTTCCTCTCCACCAGCACACACATGCTTTGTGCACACTCATTAATCACGCATCGAGCCGCTGCCGTGCTGTGGGCTGTCTGCTCAGCATCAAGGCGGCTGGCGTGAACGTCAGACGCAGAGCCCTGGTCCCGCAGGGCAGGCCCCTGGCTGTGCACGAGGGGGTGTGTCCACACAGGCATCAAGCGTGGCCAATTTAGGTAACAGGCCTCAAAACTCAAAGTGACTGAAAAAACAGGGATGAGAAAAAAATCTGTAAATGAGCAGCGTGCGAGAGCTCAGCGGCTTGGCAATGCGGTCAAGGACGCAGGCTCCTCCCACCTCACCTGTTCGGCCGTCCTCCCCAGGTAGCTTGGTGCTTAGGCCTGTCATCTGTGGGCACGGAATGGCGGCCAAGGCTCAGGCGTCCTCTCCTTGCGGCTTTGGGCAAATGGGGAAGAGTAGGCGCTGTGTCCTGGGCATCTCTCTCCTAACCACAGAACCACAAAAATGTCTCCAGGAGCCCTCACAGACGTCTCTGTGGGCCTCCGTAGCCAGGGTTAGGACAGATGCCCGCGCCCTGGCAGTAGCCCCAGGTGGGCGCACACCTGCGGCGCTGACATCTGGGACCAGCCCACGCAGGAAGAGCCACCGCCCAGCTCTCCCGGGCATCTGACGGGCAGAAGGCTGGTGCTCTGACAGTGCACACATGTGTTTGTGCGTGTGTGTGCGCGCGTGTGTGCTTGTGCATGAGAGGGCGGGCTTGAGGAACTAGGACACTCAAGAGGTCTGGGGGTGGAAGCCTTCCTAGGTTTTTCAGCCGGAGTCCACAGCTATGGAAGGAATTGAGAAGTCTGGTGGGAGTTTTCCAGTAATGACAGCCGGGTGTGAAGACAAGAACAAACCCACGCACTGTCTCGGTGCTGGGTGCGCGTCATTCGGCGACTTCCTTCCACGTTCCGTTCTATTTCTTCCTTGGTCCAGCTCTAAAATGGGGTCAGTGGTGCAGAGCTGAACTGAGGGAGAACTGTGAATTTCTGTTCCGTTTTGTGGGTTAGATTTGAAGTGCATACTCTTCTCTCCTCACCCCACTCCCTGACTCCTCCATCCACTTCTCCTTATTCCACCGGAATAAGTGCCATTTAATTGATTTATTATTTTGTGAATATCATCTTATCATTTCCATAAAAATGATAACCTGTTTACTGTAAAAGTTTCAAACAATGCAATATAGAACATAAAATAAGATTAAAAGCATCCTAAATCTAATCAGTCACTCTTAACATTTTGGTGGGTATCATCTAAGAAGTCTCTATCCATCTCTGTATCTACAAGTAGAAATTTGCTTACTCGGTGAACTGATATTATTGATCACCTATCGCGATCAATAGGCGCCGTGAGGCACTGCGTACACGGTGGTGAGTCGTCCCTGCCTCCGTGGAGTGACGGTCTTCTGCAGGAGCCATCCGCTGCTCAGATAATTACTCAAATGTGGCTACTGCATTAAAAAGTAAATTAGGAGCTATGAGGAACAGGAGGAGTTCTGGGGCAACATGAAACAACAGCGCCTGACCTGGGCATGGGGTCCGAGGACGGATGGAAGCCTCGGGGTGGACGGGGACACGCCAATCCTCGGGGAGGGGAGACATGCACCAGGCGCTCACGCACGCAGGCTATCCTGCAGCACGGAGGAAGCCGGCCCGCAGACAGAGCCAGGGCAGAGGGTGGGAAATGAGGCTGGGGAATGGGAGAGGTGTGGCACAAGCCAGGGCCTTACGGGGTCTGGATCCTGAGAGCACCTGGAAGCCATCAGGATACTCCGAGCATGGAGGGGGAACTGAGGCAGGACACGGCGCAGACAGCCCCCGGTGCGGATGACGGTTGCGGCACTTGGAAGCTGATGGTGGAGAGGAAAAGCAGGGGCAGAGTCAGGATTTTGGGAGAAAAGAGGGACAGACTCGGTGGCGTATCTGAGGAGAGGGTTAGGGGTCCTGAGTGTGCCAACTTGGACAACTGGCAGGCCGGTGCGTTGCATCTGAGCAGAGCACGCTGAGGATTGGCGGTAGGGGAAGCAACCCAGGGGGCGCTCAGGGCGTGCTGAGCTGCCACTGAGACATCCACGGGGAGGGCCCTGTGGCGGCGGGTCTGGGGACCAGAGCTCCACAGAACGGCTGGCGCCGAGTGAGATATCTGAACATCATTAGCAGCTGTCCAAGCCTCGGGCTTGCGTGACTGCCGAGCAGGAGGGGTGCACGGCGACGTCCTGCAAGGACCGAGACACGGCCAAGTGGAGAAGACCACACCCAGTGAGGAGAGCCGGGGGTGGGGGGACGACCCCCGGAGTCGGAGGCTGAGGTGGCTTCGGAAAGAAGAGAAATCGACATGAGCACTGTCCCTCACACTCAGCGGTGCAGGGTCACTGGCATTCCTGTAGGGAGTCAGTAGGAACCGTGGCAGGTGCCTCCTGCTGCCAGCGGATTCTCTGCACAACTGTAGACCCCAGACCAGATATTGGGACTCCTGGGCCCCGCCCCTCCCGTGGCTCCAGGTCCAACATACTGGAGGAAGAGCCGAAGTCCTTTGGCTGGGTCACCAAGGCTCCGGGAACTGACCTCGGAGGCCGGCTCTGCCTTCCCTGGGCTCCGCGCCATGCTGCTCCCCGGCTCCCCCTCGCCCGTGTCAGGGATGCTCCTACTTCAGGGACTGGCCTGGAGTCCCCTCGGCCTACAGTGCCCTGCCCCGGGCGAGCCTCAGAGCCGGACCCCTCCCCTCGCTAGATGATTGTCTCCCCAGCGGGGCCTCCCTGGTCTGACCTTGAGTGGCTCCTGCACCGCCCTGCCTTTCTGGCTCCCTCACCCAGCTGTCCCTTTTCCACGGTGACCGTCTCCTTCCAATGTGCTGCACGGTGCGTCTGTTCATCATGGGCATCACCTGCCGTCTGTCTTCCCAACCGAAATTTAAGCTCCGTGAGAGCAGGAACCTGTGTCTACCACACTGCCTGGCGCCTCGTGGTGCACACAATAAACACTAGCACAATAGTTCATCTAAGGAGCAAATTGCTTACTTTTTCTCAGAAGTCAAGGCCAAGAAGGTTCTTCCTAGCTGTAAATTACTACTCATTTAAAAGGCACCGGTTCATATAACGTATCTGACAGAACGTGGAGTGAGATGAAGCAAACTGCACCGTGTGCTCGCCGCTGGCTCTGCACCCGCTCCCCGGACCCCACCTCGGGCGGGGGAGGAGGCTGCCTGAGGACATGGAAGTGTTTGCAGGAGGGAGGTCATCGCAGAGTTCTTCATAATTGTGAGAATCTGGGGGGACACTCACCATCAGGAGACTAGCTATATACAGCACAGTGTACAGCACTGGACACATGAAATGTTAAGTGATAATTAAAAAGTCTTAAACCAAGGGAGTAAAAACGGTGGTGATGAGAAGGGGTCCAACACGCAGGATGTGTCCGTGTGTGTATAAACACATACACACACATGTATGGGATATGTAATGTGTATGCAATCCGTGTATGTAATACATGTACTATTAATACGTAATATAAAATACATCTATTCCTACTATGTAAATTATCCATATAAATCTATTATAGAAATCCGTTATAGAAATTCTGTTAAAATATATATGGAGAGAGATAGAGGATGTGGGATGTGAGAAAAGAAAGGAGTCGAAGACGACTGTAACATTTTTGGCCTGGGTAGCTGGGAGGAGGCTCGGAATCGAACGGGAAGAGGGGTTTCCGGGGGAAGATGCTTGAATTTGGAAGATCAGAATTTCAGTTTGGACATGCAGAACTGGAAATATCTAGTAGACTTGTGTCGTGGGCCGAGCAGTGCCCCCAGGAAGATATGTTTAAGTGCCAACGCTTAGTACCCCTGGCTGTGCCCTTGTTTGGAAACCGCGTCTTTGAAGATGTGATTAAGTTGAGATGAGGTCACCCTTAGTTAGGGTGCGACATCATCCAGTATCGCTGGAGTCCTGCTAAGAAGAGGGGAAGGCACTGAAAATGAGGAGGAGGAGGAGGAAGGGGCCCCGTGGTGGCTGGGGCAGAGGTTGCAGCGACATGACTACAAGCCAAGGAACACCAAGGGCTGCCGGCAGCTCAGAGCCAGGAGGGAGGCATGGAACGGGCCTTCCCTAGGGCCTTCAGAGGGAGGACCTTGATTTCAGATTCTTTCATGAGAGAATACATTTCTGTGGTTTTAAGCTGTGAACATTTGTTACGGCAGCCCCAGGACACTCCTGAAACCCCCAAGCATGGATGGGTGTCAGGAAGGCAGCTGCCCGAGAACCGTAGGCTCGGGAGAGGGCCCTGGGCTGAGATGCGCTGGACGCGGCCCGGACAGGTGATGCCGAGCGCCGCGAGCCCGGAGAGGGTGAGGGCTGTGGCGCAGACAGAGAAGAGAGGGGGAGGAGAGGGCTGCGCTCGCCCGGGCAGGAGGGCAAGCTGGA
>VSMD01104099.1:0-26850 GCA_008750895.1 Mirza zaza
CGGGCGCGGTGGCTCAAGCCTGTAATCCTAGCTCTCTGGGAGGCCGAGGTGGGCGGATCATTTGAGCTCAGGAGTTCGAGACCAGCCTGAGCAAGAGCGAGACCCCACCTCTACTATAAATACAAAGAAATTAATTGGCCAACTAAAATATATATAGAAAAAATTAGCCGGGCATGGTGGCACATGCCTGTAGTCCCAGCTACTTGGGAGGCTGAGGCAGCAGGATTGCTTGAGCCCAGGAGTTTGAGGTTGCTGTGAGCTAGGCTGACGCCACGGCACTCACTCTAGCCTGGGCAATAAAGTGAGACTCTGTCTCAAAAAAAAAAAAAAAAAAAAAAAAAGAAAAGGATTTAGCCAACTATGATGTGATCATATTAAAATACCTACATTCTCATTGATTTTCCTACTAGAATTCTTGATTCCAGATTCTCCTGGGATCAAATACCTTGCTTTTAACGTGATTTGTTAATTTGTACAAGGCAGCACTCTAGTTCTCTGAAAATCGGTATTAACTCCAAAGTGATAACATTTTATGGAAAACAATATACATAGAAATACATCTAACTTGCTTGAAACTATTAGTTATCCCAAAATAGGGGAGCTCTGTGTCAGTATTTAAAGGAGGAGATTAGGAAAATTAAGTTAGTTTAGACGATCACCAGTGATTTCAATGAAAGCTATGGGGGCTTCATGTAAGATTTCAATTCAGAGGAACATAATAGTTCAGAAGAACCAGGGTAGAAGCAGTAGGAAGGCAAGCTTTAGTAACCAGTGCTCCATGGGCAGCTCTAGATTATTTCAGTGGACAGGGAGGAACTTGCCAGGGACATGCTGTTAGCCATATAAAAGGGAGGAGGCAACTGGGTTGTCTGCAGACCCTAATTCCCTGGAGGATTTTCAAAAATCACCTGAGCAAGGGTCCAGTCTCGGGCTTCTGCAAATCCCAGGCAGTCAGCAGGCAGTCTGCGGAAGGGTGGACCCCCACTCATCCCACTGAGCTGGAAGCCCTCCTTCGCCTTTGCCCCTCAACCTGCAGCCCCGCCACACCGAGAAGGTCTCACTGGGACCTCTCCTCTATTTCGTATCCACTGTACATTCCATGATTCAGGAATACTTATAAGTTAAAACTTATCTTTTTAAGAGTTACAATAAGATGAATGAGATTACAAGATTAAAAGATTATAAGACAAAACTCACATGAAATTCAGTTTAGATAATGCCATTCTCTTAAATGAAATTCAGATTCAATAATGTGAAAAAACTATTACTTGCATCATTTGAGAGGTGTCTATAAATTCCCTACTCTTACTCTATAATGTACCATCAGTTTTCTATATAGTTAAAGAGCAAACTTTTGAGACAGATGAAAAGTCCAGACTGTCATTATTGTATTTTTTTCCTAACAAGATACTGTTGAAATTCTTTCGAAACATACAAAAAAGTGACTGTCAGAAGAAACTCGCCTAATTAAAGTTTTCCAGAAAATGAAATTAAATTTAATAATGTCAAAGACTGCTGCTATGGCAAGATTGGTTACTTTCTTAATCTGGTCATTTCTTGTGATTAATGAACTCAGATATGGGTGTCAGATTTTGTTGAAAGTAAAATAAATGGCTCTTTTACTTAATTTCATTTTAACAAATATCATAAAGCCAAATGACTTCAGAGGACCACAGAAATTACTTCTCTAGAAAAAAAATGACTTCCTACAAGATGGCAAAATGAGTCCATGTTTTACTAAAACATAAAAAAGGTTTTAGTAAAACCTTTTTTACTAAAAAGGTTATTTTACTGAAATAAAAATGCAATCAGAAAAGTCCAAGGTTTTACTAAAACCCTTCTGCTTTGAACACATTTTAATTATGGAAAAAACAGGAAACCAAAGAGACATTATGGAGTTTTAAACAAGGTAAACCTCTTTGTTGACCAGAAATTCAACAGAGACACACGCTGCATTAAGAAGCAGGCAATGTTGGACCAAAATGTTTCCTAAAGCATTTAAGACAAGAATCTCCATGGCTTAAAGATAGGGACTGGGACGGGTTTTCCCTGCGAGGGGTTAAGACTTTGTGGGACATATGATCAGCCCATATGAAGTGTCAGACAAAGCTCCGTGATAGAGCTGTGACAAGACATGTGGCATGTCCAATATCAAGGATCCAGGGACCCCCCAAATGACATTAAAAAACATGGCTCTGCACGGGGGGCCCAGGATTAAGGTAAAGGCAACTATAATGGCATGAAGAAGAGTAGAGATGGTAACAGAGGGAGGGAGAGAAAGAAACATTGAAATCCCCCATACAAAATGAGGCGGCACGCCAAAATTTTAAAAACATGAAGAAATCTCATAAAAAAGGCAACAGAATTTTGATATCCAGAATATGAATTCACTCTAGATAAAACTGATTTTTTTAAAGAATTTTCATAGAAGTTTAAGATGACCAAAATGATAAATGAATAGGAGAAAATAATAAAGAGCAGAAATTAAAACATAAAGAAATAAAGGGAATCAGTAACACAAAATATTGTGTTACCATTGTGGAACAAACAAATCATTTCAGAGTAGAGATTGTTAATATAAACCAAACTAAAGCTGGTTCACTGAATCAAAAACAGAGAATTTGGCTGGCTTTTGTTCTAGGTTTCCTGGTTGTCAGTTTGCACACTGTTACACATCCCTGTGCTGAGAGGGTGAAGTGTGCTGACTCTGTGGAACTTCCACATTTGGGACCCCCTACCCAATACCTTGCCCTACCTTTCTCTTCTTTTGGCTCTCTCCAATTTATATCCTTTTTGCTGAAATAAAAATGCAATCATAAATATAGTACTTCCTTGATTTCTCATGAGTCATTCTAGCAAATTATAAAACTTGGAAAGGCTAGTGGGAACCCTTCAATTTCTAGCCTGTTGGCATATGTAGGGGAGGCCTTGGAAACCACCAGGCTTGCCCCAGTGTCTCAAGCCAGGGCAGTCTTATAGGGGACCGGGCCTCCAACCTGTGAAGTCTGGCCCAACTCCAGGTAATTAGCATGAGAAGTCATTGACTTATATAAAAAAGAAAGTTATAAATCAACAATATTGGTAGCAAAAAATCCTTCAGATGCAATAGGGATTGTAAAAATCCTGAGAGCAGACTATGTAAAAGTGAAACATTAGCTAAAATTAATAACTCTATAAATAGCAAGAAATAAACCATAAAGCCAATAATCCATAAAAATTAAACCATAAAATAAGTCATTAATCAAAGTGTCTTGTCTCCCTCCTCTCCACCGGGGACCCCACTGCAAACCCCAGGCCTAGATGGTGTTCGAAAGCAACTTCATACAGACTCCATCACAGGAGAGAAAAAGAAGAAAACATACCTACATCATTTTAGAAAGGAAGGAAAATTTTCCTAACAAAACTAGACTAGCAATGTAAAAGAAAATAAAATCATAGAACAACTATCCTTATGAACAGAGATTCAAAAAATCCTGAATACAATTACAGCATATTGGATTTGTGTACTAAAAATAATGGTACAAAATTAAGTGTCCCAAGAGTCTAAAATAGTTCAGAATCAAAATAACTATAATTCTAATATACTGCACTAAGAAATTAAAGATCTGAGCTTAACATATGTAGAAGAATACTGGATAAAAGCAACTCATCATGAGAAAAGCTCTTAGCAATCTAGAAATAGAAGTGAATTTTATTAACATTATAAAAGGCATATATAAAAATCTACAAACAAATTAATGGCAAAATGATAAGCATTCATGTAATAGACAGAAACAAGCCCAGCATGTCCACTGTCACTGCTTCTATTCAACATTTATTAAGACCCAAGCCAGGACAATAAAAGAAGAAAAAAAAGAAATATAATTAGAAAACAAGAAACAAAACCTTAATTTCAGATATATGTTTATCTATATAGAAATTCCAAGCAAATCTATAGACAAATTATCACAAACAAGAAATTGTAGTAAAGTTGCTGGATATGAATGAGGTCAACATATAAAAATCATTATCATTCTCACATCACTGATAATCAATAAAAATTTAATTGAAATTACCATTCATAAAAGAAACTATAGGATATACATGCAGAAATATAACAAAAGGTGTATAAGACCTTTGGAGAAATTACAAAGCATTATTGGAAAACTAATTTAAGACAAGCCAAATAACCTGAATAGAGAAGTCCTTAACATTAATTAAATCTCATTAATGAAACTGGTTAAATTTTCACAATGTAGAGCAGACACGGCAAGGCCAAGAACAAGTAAAACAAGTCTGAAGAGTACCAATATCAGGGAACTTGCCCTAGGAGATACAAAGGTTTATTATAAAGGATAGCATGGATGACAATATTTTATCAGCTAAAGCTTAGACATCTAGACACACAGACCAAGGCGTCTAGAAACAGAATCATGCACATGTGCAAGCCTGACACATGGCAGAGATGGCCCTACAGATGTGAGGAAAGGGTGAACTTTTCAACGAATCTTAGAAGGACAGTGTTTACATATGGGAAAAAATCAGACTCCTTATCTCATTCCAAATGTATGAAATGGAAAAACATCACAAGTTTAAAACGCTTAGATTTTAATAGAGGAGAATGTCTTTGACGACTCTGATATAGATAAAACTCAAAAAGCACCAAGCCAGAAATTAAAGAGCACTAGATCTTACAAGATTAAAACTAATTACTTGTAAAACTACAGCAAATAACAGTTCAAAGACAAGCTGCAGGCTGGGAGATGTCTGCACTGCCTGTTACCGTATAACTGAAAAACAATTAGGGTCCAGAGCAAACATGTAAATTCATAGAGGAGGAAACCCAGAACCAAAAGAATATGAAAAAAAAAGTCAACCCTCTATCAAAAAATGTGTATTTAAACTCTTGAACACACAAAAAAATTTAGCATTAATTTAGTAGAGCTGCTCATATGTCCTGATAGAAATGTAAATTGATATAACCACTTTGAAGTGCAATTTAGCAATATCTAGTGAATTTGAATTTGATCATATCTTACAATTTAGCAATTAAAAGTCCAGGCATATGTTGAAAGCAATTGAACTATCCACTGCCATTATATTAATATACAGGATAAATAAATATATACCAATGTGAATTTATTTCCCAAATATAATGATGAGCGAAAGAGAAAACCACATATTGATACTTTATATTGTTATAAAACACGCATTGAGATGATGTACATTAGAGAGAAGAATGAGATCCAGGAGTGGTACACAGAGAACTTCTACTCATGATGTTTTATTTCTGAACGAACAAGCTGAACTAAACATGAAAAACTATTCATTTTTTACAAGCTGGGCAGTGGACATGTAAATATTGATTATACCATTTTCTCTACATGCTGAATTTATGAAATACTTGATAATTAAGAAGGAAGTAAAAAAAGAAAAGTCACAGATTTTCAAAGTATAGGAACTTCAAATAAAAGGAAAACGAAAGAAAGAACTGTACGAAAAAATCTGGCAAAATAAACAAATTAACACAGACTAATGGTTGCTTTTGACATCCTAGGTACCTGACATAAATCTAATCCTGCCCAAATCTTATTAATGCAAGATTAATTTAGTCTTTGCACCTTTTTACTTGGCCAATAATCCCTTTTAGAAACAATACTAATTCCCTCAAACCGCAAGTTCTCTTAAAGATCTAGCGCCTTCAGCAGACTGTGACTCATCCCCTCTGACAAGACAACTTAATGAATGTTTTATTTCCCTACTGCAACATAGAATGATTTTTATATCTATTAGAAACATGGATTTGATAACTAAAATTGTTCATATAGGTGTGATGCAATGAGACAAATACTGACTTGGGAATTTTTCTTAGTTTCTTATTCTAGATCCACTAAAATTTCTTTGATAAATAACTTAATTCCTATAAACTTTAGACCTAAACCTCATCCAGGATTATACCAGATAATTTTTCAAGATTCTCAGAGAACTACAACTCATAAAGGTAAAAAGAAGTCCCTGGAGTCACAGATCTATGGCCGTGTGTTTTTTTACTTTATTTGCTCTGATTTCCCATCACCAAGCACAATTGACATGTACAGAAGGGTATTAGGTACTCTTTCCTTTCTGCTCTGTCTTTGTAAATGGAATAAGATGAAGAATCTTATGTTCATGGGAAATCTCTGCAGGGAGATTATGAATGTATTTGAAAGAAATACCGGGGGACACCAAGAAGGCTTAAGTAACAGTGACTGATGACTAATTTACTTTCTGAGGAACTTAGATCCTCTTAATTAAGCAGGGCCTTTTGTTTTGCTGAGCAAAGAACAAGTGGGAAATGCAAGTCCGGGAATGGGTGGAGTGGAATTGCTATGTGCAGGTGGAAAGGGGACAGCCTGCCTATCTGGATGACAAGTTGGAGTGGACTGGGAAGGAGGTAAAGACAGACTTGGAAGAAAGGAGAGCTTTAGTTAATTTACTGTAGGGTATGTAGCACAGAGATGCTCATTAAAACTTCACACCAGGAGCTGGAATAGGGCTCAGCTTCCTCTTCAGGTAGGTCCAGAGGAAACCAGAGAACCTGGAGATAAAGCTAGCAGGACAAACAGAACTAACTTTGGGGAATAAAACAGTTGGCTCCTCTCTTAGGATGGCTTGCTTCCTTGTTTTATCTCTAGTATCAGTTTGTGTTTCTTAAAAGATGAATTTTGTTAACATTGTTAATGTGTGCATAACAATGCACAGTGTTGACAAATTTTTTTAAATGTACAGCCTAATAAATATACATATACTTGTATATATTCATAAAAATAAGAAGAAAATATTGTTCAAATTTTATCATTTATTATTAAGAACACAAGCATGTGCATTTTAAAATGTAATTGTTCATTGTAAAATATAATTTTATGTGCCATAATCATATATTCTCTTAGATCAAAACAAAAAATTAAAATTCTTATAGATGAAGATCAATCTTTACATTTTTATGTTTTTACATAGGCTATAAAGTAAAGAAAATTTTCCTGTTTTTAAAGTAATTCTAAATTTAGGTTAATTAATCCAAAGTAACAAAACAAGCCCCCAGCTTCACAACAGAAGCTAAGCAGCTTAATTTATTCTTAAAGAATGGTTTTTAGACTTTGAGTTGACTCCTAATGACTATAGTGGTTTATTTTAGATTTCCTAAATAATTTATTCTAGAATATGTAGAAAATTACTTCTTTAAAAGCTCACGACCTGTTGTGATCTATTTTAAAAATAAACTTTCCAGAATATTACACAATGCTATTGCCTTAATTACTGCATCATTATAATCCGCAAACTTAAACTGCTTTTATTATAGCTGGTTTGGGGGTTAAATGAGACAATGAATTTCTTTAAGGTACTTGGCATATAATAGGCCCTCCAAAAAATGGTAACTATTATTGGAACCATTGTAATTATTACATATTAATATGTTTGGATTTAACACATGAGAATGTTAGTTGACCATGCTCTCTGTTTCTATTGCTTAAACCAAAATCCAGCCCACAGCTTATTTTTGTAAATAAAGATTTGTTGAAAAACAACCATACTGAGATCACCCTCATTTTTGCACAGCAATGGCAGAACTGAGGCAGAGAAAGATGGCCCATAAGCCTAAAATTGTTTACTCTCTGGCTCTTAAAGAAAAAGTTTGTTGATTTCTGGCCTACAATCAACATCATCTTTATAAACTTTATAAAAAGAGAGTGTATTAAAAAGTAAGTTAAAATGAAATGATTTATCCATGCTCCTTTGAAACAAATCACTTTGGCGAATGTATTAAGTTTCTGACACAAAGAGAAATAACAATGTAATTCGAATAAAAACCACACTATTTTGGGAAACTCAAACACGCAAAATTAATCAATGAAGTGGAACAAATTCTGTAGTTCAAGGATAAACTGATGTGATCTAGAAGGTTAAGTGAACTAAAAATCATCACTACCTAGTTTATTTATTTATTTTCTTTCCAGGATTTCGAAGAGTCAGTTATTTAGTTAGTTAATTTATTTACCACTTTATTGAGGAATGATTGACATGTTGAAAGCTGTATTTATGTAACATGTCAACTTAATGAGTTTGGGAATAAGGATACACCTGTGAAACCATTGCCATCAATGTCACAGACATATCCATCACCTCCCAAAGTCTCCTCCTGCCTCCTCTATTATTATTTGGTGATGTAAAAACACTTAACATAAGATATACCCTCTTGGAAAGTTTTAAGTATACAATACATGGTCAGCTATAGGCACTATGCTGTATATTAGATCTCTAAAACTTATCTCACTACCTGGTTTATTAAAACCAAATTTACTTTTAGTGGTTTGGGAAAGGGACAATTATTGAACACATAATATATACTGGATTCTACCATACAATCCTGTCTCTCTGTTGTTGAGGTTGTTTTTATTTTTAATACTATATGCAAAAAAATAAAAATGGCAAGGATTTATCAGTTACCCCTGGACTCTACTAGTGCACTTAAAGAGCAATCAGTGAATTCTATAGTGTTAGGTTACTTGACATTTTGTTGGAATTTCTTACAGCATGATGATAAATCATCTAATATACAGGAACACATTAGGAAAGAGGCCAATTTTGTATGTGAAAAAATTAGATAAAATTTACCAAAGAATTCCCTTCCTTTTTGTTCCCAATATAGATGGCTTATTCATTTGTTCTACAGCATTGGTTTAGTATGTCTAAGCGCCCCCTTTGGGCTGGGCTGCAAAAGCAACATGAATGTGATTTCTAATGTCAGATACACATTACCCATCCCTCCCAGAGAGATTAGCATAATCCCAATCACCTGCATTCATTTCTGTTTGTATTCCCAGCACTTTTATCATCAGCCTTTAACCTCTGACTCTAATACTCTTGTATAATTCTTCCACCTCACCTGTCTTCCCATTTCTCTCTATCCAGAACCTTTAACTAAGCTGTGGGTCTCCCCTACATTAAACAAGTTCCTCTACATTCTTCATCTCCCTTCACAGAATCTGCTTCCTATAGATATGCTTCAGCCGATTCTCTTCCAAAAGAATGAGTTCCCCCCACAGCCCTTTCCAGAAGGGTCTATTCAAACTCTGATGCACCATGTAGCACAATGAGAGGACAAGGAAGAGATGCCCTATTCATTACTCTCTGACACTCCTGTGAGATGTATTCAGTGAGGTTAAAACACTCCCTTACCCACTCCCCTGGGGCCACCTTCTACCAGTCTGTCCATCAGTCACTCTTCACGTGCCCCTTGACTTTGCTCCCCAGCTCCACCCGTCTAAGAACTAGCCTCGCTGTCCACGTGAAGAGTCAGCCAGCACCTTAGCTTTGACGGTCCTTTCCATTTTTGTCTTGACTCCAGCCATATGTTTAAGTCACCCACATCCATATGACATCCTAGATTTTGTATTTCATTACTTAGAGCTACTCTGAAATTGTAAAATCCTGGATCCCACTCTAATCACAACCTTACCTTCTAGCTCTCTTATTCCATCATTTCAACCATATCTGTTCTTTGGCCATATGGATATCTTTAACCCTTCCCTTTTGCTCTTTCATTCTCCTCTCAGTTTCTATTCTTTTTATATGCAGCCTAGACCACAGGGTTACTATTCCAACTCCTCTCCCAGTTGCCTATATTCCTTTATTCCTTTTTTTCTCAGCTCCATCAGCCTAAAAACAACTCTAAATCTGGACTGTTTTAAACACTGACTTTTCCCCTTCTTCTACAAGGCCTAAAAAGTCACATATCTGTCTAAATTGGTATCATCATACATTTGTAGTCTCTAAATCCAGCTGGTCCTTTAGCGTTACATGTGCTGGATATTTAATTAATTTTTGCTTACTCCTCAGTACCTTTTCCCTCTTCTATTTCTACTCAAGCTTTCCATGCTCTGTCTCAGCATCAATGCAGTGCATGTTTCCCACTTCACAGGAACACAGGAATCAATGGAGACTCCTTCAATGTCCTATCCCCGTGTCAGAAATCCATCTGCAAATCGTACTATCGGTCCAGGTTTCTGTTTGCTTTTAATGACAACCCATTCTTTGTGCACTGGATTTTCAGCAAAATTATACCTATTTTTTAGGTGTTAGGCTGTAATGTAATTACATTACATTAATTAATGTAATTTCTTCGTGAGTTCTTGTCATTAGTTCTCCACAGCATAACAATCTTCTTGTTTACTGTGTATTCTCGCTAGACTGCAAGTTCCACATACCAGGTCGCTATTAGGCAAGTGTTGTGTCACAGAGACTGTACTTCAGTAAAAAGTTACTATTAATCACATTTTGTTCCAGACAATAAACCTCCATGAAGAGAGGAATTTGTAAGTGACTACTTAAAAGTTTTCCACAGAGATGTTTATACCCAATAGGTATATGTAATCAATTCTTTTTCAGACAAGTTTGTGTTTGGGTAGACTGAATTTTAATTAATTAATCAAATCTACTTTTAAATGCACTGAGAGAATTCTGGGTATCTAGGAGAACTCAATTGTGTGGCAAATTGATATTTTATGGGAAAAATGCTTTTGTAATAAATATAATCAAATTGTGATTTTATGTCTTTTAAGTTTAATTTTTCATATACCGGGTTTATTGAAGTATAGCACAGCTGTATATGTATATACTTCACTTACATAACGAATGAGTTTCTATATGTCAATCAATTTTTTCATAAATATATAACCACTGAATTCTAAGATATATTTTAGATATAATTTTTTCATATTGAAATAAACAGTGGTTTCTGGAAATCATTAAAAATATTAAGAATCAAATATTAATAACATTATTCAATCAATCAGAAATACTATTGCAAAACTCTCATAGGGTATGTAGGATGCTAGAGAGAAGCTTACCTAATTGTTAATCCTACCTGCTACTGATTTGTAATCTTTATTGCAGGCTTTTAACACCTGTTCCTAAGTGCAGTAATTATTAGATTATCTCTCTAAATTTCCCTCCAGCCCCCTTCTAGGTATTGTTGAGCTGACTTGCTTATTTACAGTCTTCTGAATCAGTGCTTGATTATACTTAGTAGGAAATAAGGTAATGCAACATGAGAAAGAGAGAGAAAATAAGAGGTAGATAGGAAAAAGCAAGATCAAAAGAGTAAGACCCAGGGAAAAAGGGTTACCTTGGCAATGTGACATACTGTGAGGAAGATTACTTAGGCCCATGGTGACAGGAAATGAATCAGGCAACCCAGTGACCAGAGGAAACACTTAAGCAGCAGACGATTCAGTTTTCGTGGAAGTCAAGTCATTAATAAACCAATTAATTTTCACATCTATAAAAGACACCACCCCAGGTTCGCCTTTATGGTGAAAAGTGACCAGCACTCCACTGAGCTGCTCACCTCTGCAAGGTAGAACTCGTCGTACTGCCTTCGGAAGTTCTCTCCTTTGTAGTAGTTGCTGGCAGCTACTATCACATCCACGGTCACCATGCTCAGGATAAACATGTGGAAAACGGACGACCGCATCATTTTCTGAGGAGGCAAAATGGATAAACACTTAACAAAGAAATAAACCTTACGAGTAAATTTAATTAGACCCTGGTCAACAGTGCCTTTGTGATATGCTGCTTTGCAAAACCAGGCTTCAAAGATAACTTATTCAATGTCCCTTACCGCTGAAGCGCGTGAGCAAAGAAATCTTTCTTGTAGGCAGCTAAAAATGCCTGAGACTTTTGATTAAAAATGGAATTATATTTCATTTTTATTTGTGTATAGCTTGCACCTTAATTTTTGGCTGGCTTTGTGGAGCAATGATTTTTTTAAAAAACTCATCAGACGAAACAAGTATCGTTTTATTCTGTGTTGAGAGAAAACTACTGTGGATGAAAACATTTTAGAGATGATCATACAACTGCCAAAGTAGGGAAAACCTAGGATTTATTATTTTTTTTACTTATCACTTCCATAAATATTTGTTGAACATTATACTACAGCTAGTAACAGCTGTCATCTATATTGTACTAGATGCATTTTGTTCTAGGTGCTTTACATAAATTAACTCATAACAATCCTAGGAAGTTATTCTAATTTTACAGATAAGGAAACTGAGGCTCACAGTAGTTAAATAACTTTCCTACTGTGACACAGGTATTGAAGATGGACCCAGTATTTGAACCCAAGTCTGGTCCAAGTCTATGCCTACACTGAGATGGAAATAAGTAAGCATTAAAATAATGAATATTATTATAATAGCTACCATGTATTGCATGCATACTGTGTTCCAGGCCATATTATATGCATGTTATTTTATCTCTTTTAATCTTCACCACATCCCTACATGGTGGGATATATTACTCGCATTTCACAGAGAGTTCAGAGACTCTGTCATTTTCCAAGGTCATGCAGCAAGGACACAGTAGAACCCGGCTCTGTACCCAAGTCTATTTAAAGTCCATTCTGGAGCCCAATGCCCACTGTGGGGTAGGGAATATCTAAATGGAGAGAGTAAGACTGCAGGTTCTGGGCAATAGGAGGAGAGAGAAGCTGATCTATTGAAAGGAACTGAGCCACTGACAACAAGCCACTGAGCCACAAAATCCCTTGGTGCCAACTGCTCAGGGACTGGCACCGATACATATCTCCTTTCCTAGGTCTCGTTTCTCTCTACTCATGGACATACTTCCTTACTGGTTGATCTGACCTGAGAATTCTTCAGTCTTTGCAACTACAAGAGCCCAACTAACTAAAGCACAGCCTGAAAATGGGATGAGAGAACAAGGACAGCCTCCTCTGAGCACTGCCTGTCTCTATGCATCTACATTATGTGTCTCACCAGGTCTTCCTTTCCCTGGAGTCCTCACTAACAGCAGGGCTCTGGGCCCAACTGCCTGGAGCTGAAACTCCACCACTTCCCAGCTTTGTGGCCCTGCGTAAGTTACTTAAGTCTCTCTGTGCCTCAGTTTTCTCATCAGTAAAGTGGAGATAAAGATACCTACTCCAAAAGCTCATCGATTTGAAATAAGTCAGTATTTGTAAAGTGCTTAGAACAGTGATTGTACCTTACAAGCATTCTATAAAGGTTTGTAGTAAAAATAAATTGCAGTTCTGTGAATCAAGCATTTTTCCGTTCAAGAATGAGAAAATAATTGCCCAAGGGCAAAGAATTAATTATGTTGCATATCACACTAGGTCCAGAACCAAATGGGATAAATGTAAGTGATAAAGGTCAAATAATTTGAGAATTTGTCAGAGCCATTTGGAAAGCAGATTTTTAGTAAGGCTTCCTGTCACCATGACTATTGATGCATTCTCATAGCCATTGCCTTTGACTTTATTTTATAGGCAATACAAAAGTAAATTCCAGAACTGCCAATCAACATGTTGACATGCACATCGATTCACTCGCAGGAACTACTGACCTTCATAACATAGATAAGCAAATCCGTTGGCAAGTTCCTATTCTCATTAGAATTTTTATTGTTATTTAGTCTTTTTTGCATTGTGAGAGTTAAATTCCGTAACTATTATTCCTTTTCCATATTCTTTTCAACATAATGTTCTGCTAAAAACATTTCAACTGATTTCCATTTCATCTGCATGACAGAAAAGCCACAACTTTCTCTTTCTATTTTCCTTAGCTGTGGATTTATGTCTTAAGTAAACTGTTATTACTGGAAGGGCCAAACAAAGCTTTTAGCCATGGCTGTCAAAAAACTTTTAAATTGGTTTTGTAACTGTCACAGCTTCACTTTGGTGCTGTCATTATAATTAGGTTGTTTTTTGTCTGAATGTCTACGTGTCCCTGTTGGTGCAGAGTCATTAAAATAATCACTTACAATGGATTTTGATACACTATAATCATCATTGCTTGGCTGACTTTCTCCAAAGTAATAACTTTCAAATATTAAATAAAAATTAAGGTGATAAGTATGTGCAGTAGCTAAATTTAAATATTAAAATCAGTAACTCCAGGTTTAAATTAGACCTAGTGGCATGGATCACTTCAACTCGGTTCAATTCAGTCAACGTTTGGAACTGGCTATTGGCTTCCTTAACATAAAAGACCTGTTGACATTACGTTTATACTCATGTTTATATCCATAGGACAGTCCAAATTTTCACCCTTCAATTTTTATTTCTAATAAAAATTAATATAAAGGAAAATGTTAAATTTGAATCAGTACTGTAAAATATTATATAATGAGGTTTTCTATAATTGCATTAGTTAATATGGATGTAAAATCTATCTACCTATTTATAAAGACAGATGCACACATACCTATATATTTGTGTGTGTAATGTATATGCACACATACATATATATTTGTGTACATATATATGTACATATACATATGTATGTGTGTATTTTATTTATATATATTTTATATAAGGTTCTTCATTCAATTTTTTAAAGTTCCTTCAATTGCAATGTCATTTTGGTTTGCATCTCTAAAAAATAAGACAAGTTTTGGATTTGTCATTAGCTTGGTATTGATTCAAAAACTACTTATTCGTATATGTGACAGTTGATATTACCAAAATACAAAGAGACTATAATAGAATCATCCCCAAGGCAGAAGTATCTGTCAGGAATGCTTTACAGCCTTGCTAATCAAAGTGTGGTCTCTGGACCAGAAGCATCCTCGAAGCTTATTAGAAATTCAGGAACTCAGGTTCCATCCCAGATCTATCAAGTCAGAATCTGTATCTTTAATATTGTCCCAGGTGATTCAAGTACGTATTAAAGTTTGGGAAGCACCATTATAGAAAATACTCCTTAATAGTAGGCTAAATTGGGTGACCTATAAAATTATTTGTGACTTCACAATTTCTTGATTTTGAAAGTCTGTAATGACTAAAATAGAATATAACAAATACTTGCTGTATATGTGGTAATAATATATTAGGATATACCAACACAGAAATGGCTGCCAACCTTCCCACCACCATCGACCAATTCAAAGACCAAAAATCAACTAAACCATATCATTTGTTCTGAAAACATGTATGTAATGGATTATAACTGCCTGGCTTTATAAATGATGAGATTTCTTTCTGTCTGTGTACTCTCAATGGATTGCCTGTGAAGTGTATCACAGTCTGATTAAATGCTTATTCAACAATAAAACTGTTTTCTTTCTTTCTTTCAAAAAAAATCAATGAAAACAGTTTGGCTTCATAAAGACAAAAAGACAAAAGCATGTATTAGTTTTTCAACCATTTGGGGACATTATGAAGACACTATTACAGACTCTTTCATAAAGTGAAGGAATTCGGGTGGACTGGAAAAGGCAAAGAAACTGTTTCTTTCCTAGAGTCTCCAAAAATAATGCAGTCTTGCTGATACCTTGCTTTTAGCCTAGTAAAAACCCATTTAGGACCTGTGACGGCAGAACTGTAAGATAATAAATTTGTGTTGTTTGGAGTTACTAAGTTTATGGTAATTTGTTACAGCAGCAATAGGAAACTAATACAGCACTGTCAGTGATTTTGACAGACACCAGCTCAAATCTTCTCCTTAAAACATGGTTGTAAACGAATGCCTAGTACAAAAAATTTCTACCTAACCAGAGGGTTACGCATAGGTGACTTGCCATTAGAGGTCTCTGTAAAGTGTGTTACTACAAATACAAAATTCGAGACAGCAAACAAAGCTTTCATCTTGCTTTGTGTCAGAAAGTAAGATAAGACAAAGGGATCGGAACAATGGCCCTGAGTCCAACCTCAAGGCAAAAAAGCAAGCAAGAGAGGTCACTTTTATTTATGAATACATTAGTCCTGAATGCTACTGTGAAAGGAAAGCTCTGAAGAGACTGTGAAGTCTACACCAAACATGGGTAGGGCTCCTCATGCAATTAAAATGGACAGCAACATGACATATTATCAAAATACAAGCTGATGTTTCTTTGAGTGCTTGGTTTGTGCCATGCTTCATTCTAAGCATATTGCATGCTGATGTAATAGCACCATTTAATTCTCAACAACCTGTGGGACTGAGGTGCTTTTGCATTCTCTTTTACATATGGAGAAAAAAGCTTAGAAAATATAAGCGGATTTCTAAGCTCACAGAGTTAGGAAGCAGTCTCAGATGTTCTGAGTCCAAAGCAGGTGTTCTCTTGCCTTCTATTAGGCAGTCAAAATTCATCGGATACTGCTCTGTATATTAAAAAAAATGAGAAGAAGCTTCCTAACCAAGAGTTTGTGGTTGAAGAGAAGGTATAAGTACATGAACCCTGTATTTGAAAACTGATGATAATCTGTTCTTTACAGAAAAGTATAAGATTGCCATGGTGTAATGAAATGCCAATTTTGAGGATGGGTCAAACTGAGGTTAAATCTTGGTTGTGTGGGCCTAATTTAACCCCTCTGTGACTCATGTATTTCTTTTTGTTAAAATCTGGTTTGTGTTGTAGAGTCATTTCCTACTTATAGAGGAAATGGGTATGATAACATATACATCTCTAGGTTGTAACATGAATGTAAATGAGACTATTTAGTAGAAAGTCTAGTCCATAGCAGGCATCTTGTATTCCACAATGTTTACTATTATTTCTGTATTGGGAAACAGTTGTTTATGGGAAAGGTAAGAAGCTATAACATGAGAACTCAAGTGGAAGAGATAACTAACCTTGTGATGGACCATGAAAATTGATAGACTTCCAAAAAGGTCTAAAGCTATCTCTTTTTTATGGTATAAATATTTAAGTGCTTCACAGGGGATCTTTCTATTTTTTGTTATTTATTCTATTATTTCTCCAGTAATGTTTCCTACAAAATAGTGCCTTAAAAATTCTGAAGTTTGTAGACAAACATCTAAAAAACCAAACTTTTGGCCTTGGAGGTCAGATAAATATAAATTAGCTTTATGTAAAGCTCAGAAATCAAATCTTTCTTTATATTATTGCATGGGCAAATAAAATAACCTATCTTAGTAAAAAAAAATGTTTCACACACTGAACATTGCATCAGCCATATACTGAAAGTTGTGTTTTAATTGGATTTAAAAAGTAGGCATATTGAGAAAACAACGCAATTACAAAATGAAATTCTCAGAAAGCATCTTTCATATGAGCCATGAGTATAAGAACAAGAACACAATGTCAAAGACTAAATGCATAAAACCTAAAATAAATATCCCATTTGCAAGTGGTACATCTTTGGCTTCCCTTATTTAGAAGACATCAGGATATTCATTACTTCTACAATTGACAAACAAAACAATTCTGTCCAATATAAATAATTTGTATTAAAATGTAACATACTTCTATCAATACTGAAGATAAAATGAATGGATGTCCTTAGCGACTCTGCCTTTTAAATATGTCTGTCCCTGGCATGTCCTCAGTGAGCCAGGACAGAAGAAAATCCACAAGTAACTCCCCACAAAGGCAATGAGAATCTATGATGTCTATGTCTGCCCTGCCACCTGCCATGCCTTAACAGTGGTTTGCTCTCTTTCTTGGAATAAGGGAATCCAAACACCCGGAAGTCAAAGTGTTGGAAGAGGAAAGTGGGGTTTCAGAAGATCCTTTTATCTCTTGGCCTTTTACCTTTGTAAGAGTAAGGCTAGATGTCAAGTTATAAATTGACAAATAGACATTTATTATTATTATTAATATTTTTCAACCACTAATTCCTGACTCTACAACCCAAACCATATTTTAACAAAAAGAAATACATGCCTAGGGGAAAAGAAACGCCACTAAGCGGGATTGATTATTGTATTAAGCCAGTGATTTTCAAATTTCTCTCAGCCTATGTGGAAGAGCCTAGTGGCCTCCAATTGAACCCACCTCCCTGTATGTAGCCATACCCTTGGCAGCATCCTCCTTGCTGACTCTGGACTCAGCTGTGTGAGTTGTTTTGGTCACTGAGATGGTAACAAAACATGCAGAGTCTTAGAAAATACTCGTGCATTAGCACCTATTCTTGCTCCTCTTGGAGCTCCGAGCCACCACATTAACATTTCAGCCTAGCCTGTTGCATGGGTGGCCCTGGGCACCATTGTCCTTTTCACTCCAACTGGCAGCCATCCAATCCCAGAAGCAGAGATGCCAGCTGCTGAGCAGCTGACTGCAGATGCACAGGTGGGCTTGGGTGTGCTCAGGTGAGACCGGCTCAGTCTGGCAGGGCTGTTCAGCTGATCCACAAATTCATGAGTAAAACATAGTGTCTTTTTTATAAGCCACTAAGATTTAGTGTGCTTTACTGTTAAGCAAAAGCTAATATATCCATCAAGCTGGTCTCTTCATCCTGGGCATAGAGCTAACCTACATCGCTCGGCTTATTAGCATTGAAGTGGGGCAATGTGATTGGTTCTCTCCACTAGCACCAAGATGGAAGTGATGTGTCACTGTGGATGTGTCACTTTGAGAAAGGGCATGCCTTCTAGAAACCCACTCTTCTCCTCTGCAGTGATTTTGGAAACTACGTGCTTCAGAGTCATCAAAAGGTAACAGTTTCTGCAAACAAAGTTTTGTAAGTTTTTGCATGTACCTATGTATAAGCCATCTCTAACTGAGGGTGAAGGGGAGTGCACTTTGCCCCACCAGTGCTGGAGCTGGGACTGTGTTTCTCTCGTCCCAGCTTCCTGCTTAGTAATGTCATGTTGGCGACTTGACATTGGCCATGATGGGAGAATTTACACCACAGAAATTAGCAAACGCTAACAGTCAGGACTTCCCTGCTTCAGCCTGATCATTAACTCAGCTGCCTCAGCTTTTATGGCATCTCCAGGGAGCAGTAGTCTGTTGGAGAGTATTTGAAAACTCATACTTTAATCATAATAAAGAATGGCTCTTGTGGGAAGAAAAGACCATTTCATGGCCTTTTTCAGGGTGCTTAGCCTTGATATTCTAGGCAGGGCCGTGTGTGTGTGTTGTGTGTGTGTTGTGTTGTGTGTGTACCTCTCCTGCTATTTAGAGACACATCACGACTCACAATACCACAGCAGTCACGTGGGCGTGATACCTCACTAAGCACTAGAAACACACAAAAGCTATTTCTGGGCATTAGGAGATTGTCATTAAGACTACAGGGATCTGGAAATATCAGTTGAAGTAAGAAATATTTAAAATGGAACTTTTCCAATAACCTGTCCAGTAAAATTGTCTGTGTTGAATTGCTTTAAACCATGATGTATTTTCTTAATGAAAGTTTCAATTTAGGACAGCATGTATTTTCTAGAGTATAATGCCATAAGAGATATTCACGATTTAAACTATCTTATAGAAAGAACACTACTTAAAATCTCTTTGCTTCCTCATACTTTGTGGCCACACATTTATAGATTAGTGGGGGAAAGGTGAAGTAAATGAAGACATGTACAAAAACCTTTCAATTAGCTAAACTATAATTTACCGATTAAGAACTCCATGCTCCTAAGTGACTTCATTATTGACTTTGAAAAAAATTTAAGATGGAAATTGCTAAAATCTTGGCTTTTCAACAATGAAGTGTTGATCTTGAGTATTTGGCAGGACATGAGTAATAGTAAGAATCAAAATATTACTTCTACAATACTTTTTCTCTAACGGTCCCTGGTTTCTAGAAAAAGGGTGGAAAAATCACGCCAGTATTATTCTTAGGCTCCTGTTCCTATAGACTTCAGTACTGAGTTCCTACAATGCGGGACACATAGTAGATTCAGTAATAGTTTTTGACATGACTTGATTTCACCCATGTACTGAATTGGTCATGAAGCATTTTCTGCTCCCTTCTAAGGAATGTAGCCACAAGCGGCTATACATTTCTCTATCTTCTGTATTCAATGAAAGCAACATTGGTACTCTCAACATGGCTGATTGGACATGAGCCAAGCTCCAGAAGGGCAGCTTCCCCTGAAGTGTCCTGGCGAGGACTCCAATAAGAGGGAAGCACTAAACTAGGTGATGGTGCCGAGACCTTCTCACTCCTAGTGAATTAGCACAAGGTGAGCAAAACAAATTAGGACATTCAAGTTCAAGTATTATGATATTGTTGTTTCAAGTAATATAATCTCCTATTTGTACACTCTGAGAAGCTACACTGTTCTGCCTTGGGCACAAGAAGACCCAGAGTGATGGTTGGCCGGGCAGGCCTCAGTGCCCATGTCTGGTGATGAGCCTCTGCCAGTGACAGTGACCAGGGCTGTCCCTTCCTCATGATCCTCAGACTCTGACTTACAGTCAAGGGCAAGGGAAATGCCGGAGTACAAGCGCTAACATTTTATAATTTTCCCACTAGAGCTCCAGCAACCATATAGTTACTGAATAATCTCACTGGATTTTGACAAAAGGTGCTTTCTTAATCTTAGTTATCAGTATTATTTGTTGTGAGTTTTTCTTCATCCTTGTCTTCATGAGTTATTTCAGGGAGGAGTTAGGAAGGGCTATCAAAGGAATGCTAGACAGAAGACACTTAAAATCGTGATGATTTTAAGATTTTTGGAGACATGTTAATCGATGTTCCATAGCTAATTACATTCCTCCATCTAGACTCACTTGAAACTTACTTTTATATATTTGTATTTATTTTTAGTATTAAATGGTGGGCAGATAAACACAAAATTTTTGTTTTAAACTCAAGAGAGAAATTACAAATTGAAAAATTAACTGATTGTCTTTTTTTATACCCTATATATCTAAAGCAATGCAAGACCTCACTTGTGATATTCGATGAAAGCATAAATAAAGAAAACTAATTTTTAACTACATAGTGTCTTTGATGAGAGACTCATTTTGAGACATTTGAAGTATTTAGGAAAGATAGAGAAACAAACTTTAAGAACTGAACTGCTAGAAATATAGAAAGTGGCTTAGATTTTTTTATTATGCCCTGTCATCAGCCTTAGAGTACAGAAGGAGTCATACTGCTCCTCCAAACCCTTTTACCACAGATTGTGTTGAACACTGAGAAAATACACAGCAGTCTCAAACCCTGGCTTAAGGTTCAGAGGGTTAAATATGTAACCCCCAAATCAAGACTTATGAAAAACAAAAACAAAACAACTCATCCTTCATTTTTTCTAAAGGTGATGATAGAACAAATCTTTGACAGTGGAAATTTATCCCCAATGAACATTTTATAAATGCTTGATATAAGTTAGCACATATCTCCTAATTAACACAACTATAAATACTGAAGAATCACAGGATCATTCAAAGTGGAAAATTAAAATATCAAATGATTTAGGAATTTAGTTTGAGATAACATACAAATAATTTTCAATGTTCTGAATATTTCTCTCTTCCAATAAGGCTTAAAAACTTAAAGAAGCAAAACCATATAATTGCCAGTAAGATAGATAAGTAAATAAATAAAAATAGCATGAATTTAATCTTATTTTTTTATTGTAGTATGCCTGATCTTCTGGTGTCTACTCTGAATATAATTATTATTTGCAACATACAATCAGGCAACATACAAATATAAAATCAGGCTAGATTAGATATATATTAAATATATACATTTGAATAGATACATATGGAATATTTAGAACTGAAGACTTATACCACTGACCTCTCTCTTTAGTTGATTTGGCCATAACTAGCTTCAAGACTACATTGGCCTTTTTCAATGAACCTTTTAGGCACCCTCTTTTGCCTTTAGTTATTTTCTTTTCCTGTTTTTAACTCTCATTCCAGGTAATTGTAGAATTATATTCCATTTATCCCCAAACCTTTTTCTTCAAGCCAGTTGTTTAATGCTTTGCTGTTAGAAACTGCAAATGAGTGTGTGTGCATGTGTGTGAGTGCACATGCATGTGCGTGGGGAGGGATCACTTGGCATCACATATGAGGAGGGGAGTAAGAATTCCTGTCTGCTGTGTACAAGGGCTGCGTCGTTTTTCATGTGAACACATGTGTGTACGATCACATATAATCCAGTGTGTCTTTGCCAAGTGCCTATCACGTGGAACGGGCAACAGAGAAGAAACAGAGAAACAGAAAAGGTGACCAAATATAACCAGAAATCACTTTCTTGAGGAGGCTTTTTTTTGACCTGATTTTTAGGATAGGGATATTAGGACAGAATGGATTAAACAATTTTTTAAAAAATTGAAAGACTGAATTAATGACAGAATTGAAGACAGATTAGACTTGGAGAGGACAAAGAGAGGCATTATGGGTTGGTATGCCATTTTCTGGAAATGCAGGAAAAACCTGATTTCTCTGTGGGCATGGCTGGGGAAGAGGCGCATTTAGTTTTTGATCTGAGATGTGTCTGTGTGAATGCCCGGGAAACACGTCTTTGGACACCTGGAAACACACTTCTAAGACCCGGGAAAGAAAGCAGGGTTGGACCTAAAGGCGGCGAGTCACCGGGCCAAGGGCGTGAGAGAGCTGACACCCTGGAAAAGGACAGACCTCCTCGAGTAGCTAACAGGGTTGTGAGCGTGTGCCGGTGGCAATGGCAGTCATCACCACAGAAGGAGGGGACCGCAACATCCCAGGCACCGTGCCAGGTATTTTATGTACAGTGGATCATTTCCAATTCTTACACAATCCTGAGAGATGCTATCATCCCCATTTCTCAGGCAGGGAAACTGAGGCTCGGAGAGATTAAGCACATTGCCCCACACTCTTCTTAGCAGTGCTGTCTTAGCTAGACCATATTGTCCTCTCACACTGGTCCATGAGTATGGGAGAGGCTAGCTTCTGCAAGGAACCTACATCCCCGTGGGCTCCATTAATTCTTGAAATTATCTGCCAGACGGTGGGAAGTCTCATTAAGAAGATAGCTGCTTTAAGAAGTGCCTGGGATGTCACTTCATCCCTTGAAATACACACATCACACAGCCCGCCTCCCCCAATTTTAGCCTTCAATGGAAATATTTTCAAAAAGCATTAAAACATGACAGTAATAATTTTGCCACAATTTGACCTACTTATGGTAAGAACCCGTTATCTTCGTTCTTTACAGAAAGGGGCACACAATGAGATGTTTCCAGAGAGACACCGAATTCCACCATGCCAGGTCTCATGCATACGTATTTTCATTTTCTTGTCAGAGACTTTCTTCACCGTCATAGATCATGGGGATGTGTTGGAAGGTGGCTCAAAAGTGTGCAGCCACATCTGTCAAATTGTCAAGAGATGAAAACTCCCTCCTGAGAGGAAGGGGAAAAATGGCTCGTCACAGCAGCCACTGAGGAATGAGGTTCCAATTTAATAGAGTTCTGTTTATCATGCCTTGGAGTGACCCTTTTGAGCAGCTGTTGCTTACGCTAACTTAGAGTTTAAACAACCTACATAACTGGTCGGCTTGATGTGAAAAGAGCTAATTTATGACTTCTCACTTTTCTGATATTCATACTTAAGCACATGCTGGAGAAACTTTATAAATGGTTTCTTTAATACAATGTGAAAGATTTGCCTTATTGCCTAAACATGGTAGAGATGCCAAACGTACCTTATGTCAAGCACTCATATTTAGGATTTCTCTTTCTATCTAATATTTTAATGTCATCTTATTTATATGGAAGCCATATACCCTTTAGAAAGGCGTAGAATTTCCAAAAATCATTTAGAAAAATCAAAAATTAGCATATAAGATAAATAAGAAATCTACAGAAAATGTAAGAAGTCCATGAATATATGAAAAAATACTCAACATCCATGAGCTTTAATCAGGGAGATACAAACTTAACATTATGAGATAGCATTTCATGCCATCAGGTGTAAAAGCCTCCCATAACATCAAGCATAGACAAGGATGTGAAACAATGAGCAGGCTTACAAGTTGCTAGTAGGTGGCAAAAGTGGTCCTATCATCTAGGGAGCCATTTGGCAATATCTCATAGAGTCAAAGTTGTTCATATCCTTTCTGGAAAAAAAAACAGAAATCACGCTTCTCCCTATATATGTTAGAATAATTCTCACACGTGTGCAAAAAAGGCATGGGCGAGAAAAGTCTTAGACTATCTGCAATAACAAAACAATAGAAAACAACCTCAATGTCTATCAATATGAGAATGAATAAATGAATGAACCAATGGCAGTATATTTTTATAGTAGGATAATATACAGTTATGAAAATAAAGTAGTCAAAAATATAAGCTGGTCTGCCTGAGATGAAATCCCATTCAGTAACTAGCTATATGACCTTCATCAAGTTATTTATGCTCTCTGTACCTCAACCCCCTCATCTGTAAAACAGAGATCACGCTAGTACCTACATTTATGACACTGCTGTGAACATTAAATAATTTAATACCTATAAAACACTTAGTGCCTGACACATAGTGAGTGGTATATAAATGTTAGCTATTATTATTTCTAAGGATAGATACACAGGTATTATTCATATCTGTGTTCTAAATTGTTTTTAAAATGCAAGGATAAATAAATATATTTTTAAAATGTAAGGAAATTGACTTAATAGTATATTGTGAAATAGCACCAATTTACAAATTGTTCATTTGTAAGTACACAGAAACGATGTGGTGCTTCCTTAAAGACGCTATCTTAAAAACAAACACCACCTGTACTCACTATTAAATTGGAACTCACCAAATGGCACTCATGTGCACAAATGGAAGTAAAACTCAATGGAAATAAAGCAGGTAGGAGGCAGGGAGAGGGGATGGGTAAAATCATACCTAACAGGTACGATGTACACCATCTGGGTGAGGGACACACTTATAACTTTGTCTCAAGCAGTACAAAAGCAATACGTGTAACTAAATCATTTGTACTCCTGTAATATTCTGAAATAATAATACAAAAGAAACTACCTGTACATGGTGATTTGAACTTCAGGTCAGACAGTAAATAGCCTACTAATTTATCTCTTAATTTACAGTTCTATTCCTGTAAGACTTAAAAGTTTAATAGGAAAATTATACCTGAGTTATAACTATTGAGGTCAAGTCTCACTCCTTAATATGATAGTTATATCCTCACTCTCCCTACTCCATGAAGCTGATGAGGGTGCCTCAGTAGTGTGGTTCCTGCAGAGATGGGGCATGGTTTTCAGAGGGGATTAAATTAAAGGGAGGTCTCAAATTACCTAGGGTTTGTTGCTGTAGGAAAATGTAATACTTGCTGCAGCATACCTGCTGCTTCCATTGCAATTTTCAATTGGCTGCTGGCCAATCTCTCCCATTCTTGTGGCCTATTATGAAACTATTTTGTCCCAGTTCACCTTCACCTCTGGGTGTTTTCTGGTGAGTCTCTTTAGGGCCCTTAGTTGGAAGGTCACCAAATTCAGTCGCAATCAGCCATACTCGGGTAATAGTCAAGACAAACAAACAAAAACAAGAACAACAACAACAACAAAACCACACAAAAACCCCCAAAGAAAATTGATTGTCAACAGTTAAATGTAGCTGTTTATGGTGGAAAGCCATGATATGAAGTTAGTTTTTAAACAGGTTTATGAACCGAGCCCCATTTTTGTTATATGCAAATTAGCCAACCCTAAGATGTTGATAGAAACAACTGTTTAGCAATTGATATGTCATGTATCTGAAAGCTTGATTAGATGGAGCAGTATTAACTAATTTAGTCCACTGACTGAAATCCTGAATCTTCTCCAGGAGAATAGAGAAGAGATAGTTGCTGGTCCTTTATTCAAACTAGCTCTTTTCTGGATCTTCTTGAGACCAATGTCAAGCCAATTCTTGTATGGCATGGAGAAATAGAGAGAGAAGAGGTTCGTCATTCTGATGTGAGCTTAAAGGTGTGAAAACAAAGGAAGATAGTCTGGTAGATGGCAGTAGATTAAGCAACACAAGTCTTCATCCCTATGTACTTTGACAAAAGTGTGTGGGCAGTTGTAATTACATACTTGCATCCTTATGTATACTAATTATTGCCAGTTATGATACTTGTTTACGATCCTTATTAGCTATTGGTCTAAATCAATTTATTGTTTTAAGAGATTTTAATGAATAAACTTTTATTCACACACACAAAGAAACAACAACAAAAAAACCAAAACAACAACAACAAAACCAGAATAAAACTCATGTTCAAAATAAGAAAATAGAGGTTGATCAAAAGACAGAAACAGCGATGAGAAATATGCCCCAAACGGAGAGCAAAAGAAAGGCACAGAAACTACATTTACCTGGGAAGCCTGATTACATTTGTAATAAATGCTCTCTTTGAGCATATGGTCTATTCCTTGCAACCAAATAATTCCTGACTAAAAGAAATACTAATTCTTATAAACCCAGGAAAGAGGTATTAATATCCCCATTTTACATAAACATATCCAAGCTCATGCCAGGAAGTAGCACAGCTAAAATATGCCTGTTTCCAGAGCCTTTTCTCCAAGAGCCTACAACAGCATGATTTATTCCCCCTCAAAAAAGATAATGTATTGAGGATTTATTCGTAAAGTGAAGATAAGGATGTCTGCAGCCGGGGAGGCAGGAGTGGGAGGGAAGCAGGTCAAGTTAGGTGACATGCATTAGAGGCAGCTGTAGCACAAAAAGGAAAAGAAACCAGGTACATGGCTTCGCTTATCCACGTTCCCAGACTTTTCATTTTCACTATCACTCACCTTGTTCCCACAATAAGAACCAAAGACAGGGATGGGGAACTCTAGGAGACAAGTGTGTTAGCAGTGGAGATAGAACCAGAAAGACATTCCAGGCAGGACAGAGGGTGCTTATTTGTTCTTGACATAGGAATGAATTTATTAGGGACTGCATATATTTACCATGCTAAATATTTTATTAAACTTGGCCCTATTAAACATGGTAGGAAGTTCATTAACAACTGGATAAACATGAGAAATGTCCTAGCGAAATTGATATAATTAACATTAAGTTGATGAAGTAAACATTTCAACA
Source organism: Mirza zaza (assembly GCA_008750895.1). Lineage (NCBI taxonomy): Eukaryota > Metazoa > Chordata > Mammalia > Primates > Cheirogaleidae > Mirza > Mirza zaza. Next base: position 26,748 of record VSMD01104099.1, read on the forward strand.
AGTAGCCTTAGAGAGCTCACTACACATAACCTACCAGGCCAACAATACCTTTCTGCTAGTCTTCCTGCTCTGAACTTATGGTTTTTCAATTAAATTTATGAGT
>VSMD01104101.1:0-23021 GCA_008750895.1 Mirza zaza
TTCATCTTGGTAGTTTCGGCATGGGCTTTGGGGCCCCACAGGAATTCATAGCGTGCAGGATCACTGTTGGGGATCTGGCGGTACACCAGGTACTTCAGCCTCACAAAATCTTTAGTGATGAGCTTCCTGGGCTCTCCATAGACGAAGTGCTTCCTGCCAGCATATACTCTCATCATACTTAGGTATTTCCAGATGTCTTCCTCAGTGGCGCAGTTGCCCTTCATGAAGATCATACCTAAGATATTCATCAGGAGACCGGTCTTGGGTAAGCCCCTGCCACCACGCACCCTCCCGTTGTTGGGGAGTTTCAGCTTGCTCACGAGGTCATACAACTCACGCGTTGAGTCGATTTCCTTCACGTCAACTGCAAAGACCATCTCAAGGTGCTCACAGACTCTCTTGAAGATCTCAGGAAACTGGTCTTTGTACTTCTGGTTGACAATCTTCAGCATGTCTGCCTTCATAATGGGCTGTTTCATTTTGCACTTGTAGAGCAGGAACTGCTCCAACACCTTAGTTTTCCTGGCTATAGGATCTCTGCATACTTTACTCCTAGAGGGAGAAGAATTGCTTTCCTTTGTCTCATCTTGGACATTGGAATCTTCCTCAGATCTAGTGCCAGAAATGACTTCAGAAGTAGTGGTGGTGGATGGAGCTTCCTGAGGCTCCTGGGAAGTGCTACATGACTTAGCAACAGGCAGGCACTTGGTAACATCTTCAGAAAGAGATGAGGTGGGAGGGGACTCTTCTGGAGGGGGCTCTTCTGCTGCTGCTGCTGCTTTTGCCTGAGCACCCCCTCTAGCCTTACTCTCACATCGGGCCTGTTGGCGTTTCTCACGAGCATGGAGCTTACTCTTCTGACCCCGAGGCATGATAACTTTGCTTAGGGATAGTAGGAGAAAATGCAAGCAGGGCAGCTGGTGATATAGGCACCTGGAGGAGGGAGAATGAGATGGTGTGAGCCTCATCAGCAGGGAGAGACTATCTTGGCTTTAACCAATGTCACCTCTGTTGGTTTCCTAGAGTGCTTTAGGAACCCACAGGACTTCTGTTGTCATGGTCACCCTGTTTCCTGAGAACCCTCTGGAAGACATTAGAGTGAGTTTTAGGCTGCATCCTAGCATCCCTGCTTGCGGTGTACTGGAGTGGGGGCAAGGGCTAGTAATTGGCCCTATCGTTTGGGGTATGGGAGTCCTCTCAGTTCACAATCATAGCCATCATGTCAACTGTTGACAGGTCATGAGCCCCATCTCTTATGCTGCTCTGAAGTCCACACCTCACACCAAAGCCAGCATCTCACTGAGATCACAGAGAAATTAGTGAAGGAGCTTCTGTGCCCACCATCCCTGTCAAGGGTTACCTGACTATCAAAGCCCTCTCTGCTATGGCTTCTTGGGTATTCAGTTCTCATTCAGGAAACTCACTTGATCTCCAGGTAGTGCCTGTTACAACTCCCCTTTGCCCAATGGTGGCCACAACCTCACACCAAAGATTTCACCTCTTTTAGATTTAATATAAAGAACTGAATGAGAGCTTCAGCCTAATGGTCCTGCCTTGGTCCTTCAAGTGCTAAATGCAAAGATGGGGCTCAGATTCTTTGTTATCTATTAGGTGGATGGTCCCCCAAACCATCCTTTGACCTTTGGCATGGGCCTGGGACTTCTCTCTCTCTGCCAGTGTCCTTTGAGACCCGCAAGGAGTATATGAGGACCACCATAACTGCTTATGATCTCCCAAGCCTGATAATCGGTCAAATGTATTCTGCGGTATAATCATTGTCAGTGTTCCTCTCATATACTATGGTCTTCACCTTAACTCATGGAAACACCTGTGAATCCTGATACAACAAACCTTACCGTCATACCCTTTAGACCAGTGGTCCCATCCTTTTTGGCACTAGGGACTATTTTCATGGAAGATGATTTTTCTATAGACCAGGGTGGTGAGGGATGGTTTTGGGATGATTCAAGCACATTACATTTATTTTGCAGTTTATTTCTATTATTATCACATTGCAATATATAATGAAATAATTATACAACTCACCATAGGTTGGGGACCCCTGCCTAAGACAAAATCCCTCATCAACCCTCCCCCATACCATAGCAGGAAATGAGTGTGAATCACACCACCAGTCCACAGGCATTGCAGGTTGCCGGCAGGGTAGGGGGTTCCCTCAGTCCTCACATAGAGATTTCACCTTGACTCGTGGCTACACCCGGAATGCTGTCCTTTCTCTGACTTGAGGACCCTTTTCTCTGACCAAAGCCCTCATATTTCTGAGACCTTCCTTGCAGAAGTCAAACTGACAGCCCTGTCCCGGGGCCTCCCAGGTTGACGGCGGGGTCAGGGCTCTGCGCCACCTCACTCCTCTGGGGTCTGCGGTCCCTTCACAAATCATTCAACGGTCTGCTTTAGATTCCCCAAAGGGCATGGAACTCCCTTCTGCTGAATGGATAGGCCCTGCCCCAACCAGGCCTAAGCCCTCAACTCCCTGATACCATCAGAGAGGAAAAGAGAACTCATATTCCCCGGACCGGCGTATGTGGGTCCTCGGAAAGCCGCAAACAAAGATGGCGGGACTCTGCACCCGGGCTTCCTCAGTCGGACTGTTTGTAGGGTTCGCGTCTCCTCCATGCTGGACGGGGACCTGCCCACTTTTATCAATCCAACACTCTCCTCACAGCCCAAAATGAAAGGGAGCACACACCTCGGTCCGCCTCCTCTGCTCAGGCCTCCCTAACTCAAAACCGGGGTTTGGAGTGGGGGGTGTGGGGTGCGTGGTGTGGGGGCGGCTTTTTGGGGACGGGACCTGGAGAATTACCCTAAAGGGGCAGTTCTCTCCTTCTCACTCAAGATTCTCACCTTGACTCCTGTCGGGGTCGGGGACTCCTCACTCTCGCTCGCTCGTGGCAGGGGACTCGCGCCTCAGGCAAGGTCCTTCTCCATCTTGAGACGCCTCAGAAGGGAGCGAGTGCCACGCATCTTACTAAGGAAAAGCCCTCTCAAGGCCAAATGCAGGGGCCCCATCTACGGCGCCCCCTCTGTTCCGGAGGGGGTTGTCCCCTCAGCCTCACGGAGGATTTGCAATTGGACTCCGCTTTGAACCTTAGGCTCTTCCTTCACACCTTCACAGCTCTGCAAACTCTTGAGTACTCTCCAAACCTCAAATCTTCCCTGCAATAGGTCTGGGTCCCCAGAGTGATGTGAGATGGGGAAATTGAAGAACTAGGAAGAGGGCCTGGGAAAAGAGGTGGACGTCACAGAAAACAAACACTAATCTATTCCTTGTCTTCGTCATCCAGACTTAATCATTTACATAATTTCTGTTTTGAAAGATTTACTTACTTAAGAAAATAAGCTTATCTTGATAATTTTGTGAGATCCCAATCTTTTTAGATTGCATGACACTGCACATGGAGACATTTATATTGCTGACAAATATTATCTTCTTTTCATTATTCCAATCTCCCATTTATTTTGGTATTCTTACTGCTCTGGCTATGTATTCCAATCCAGTACTTTGGGCACAAAATCTCTCTCTCTCTCTTTTTTTTTTTTTTTTTTTTTTGACATTTCAGATATATTTTGTGGTAGTGAGGAGAAAAGTGAATAAAGATACGCAAGGTCAGCTTCATGGTGGGAGTAGTGGAACAGTCTGTGTTACACTCGGTGGGCCCCGAGCTGGGATCTAGTCTAGCTATATCACTTTCTCCTTTGTAAGTATAAGACTATTACAAGTTCTTCATTTGCCAGTTGAGTTTGGTAAACCCTGTTGTAGACTGAATGTGTCCCTCCAACATTCGTGTGTGTATATCCTATTCCACGGGAGAGAGTACTAGGAAGTGGGACATTGGGGAGATTATTAGGTTTAGGTGAAGTCATGCGGATGGAATCCGTATGAATTAATGCCCTTATTAGAATAGACCAGAAAGCTTGTACCCCTCCCTCTAGCACATTAAGATACATCAAGAAGGCAGCTCTGTGTATCACCAGGAACCAAATCCACTGGCACCTTGGTATTGGACTTCTAGGCTCCAGAACTTTGAGAAAATAAACTTCAATTGTTAAAGCCACTCACTCTATGGTGTTTTTTCATGGCAGTCTTAACAAATTAACACATGGCCCTAAGTAGAGATTTATTTCTGAATTATTCCAAACTAATTCATAAGAGCATATTTTAATGGCATCCTACTTACTTCATTGGTGGAAGAGGAATTTCCAAACTATGCCTATGTGGTATCCAAACCCACAACACTGGGCACTATATAGATGAGCGCAACAGCAATTTATTAATCACATATACTCAGTTTTTATTTTATTTTATTTTATTTGTCTAATTCAGGATATCATGGGAGTACAAACATTTTTCTTACATGAAATGCATTTGCATTGTTCAAGCCAGACCCACAAGTGTGTCCTTTCCCGGTATTTTGTGCCCTGTTTCCATTGGCTGTGGGTTTACCCAACCCACCCACTCTACCCCCACTCCTCCCTTGTCTATCTGACCCATAGCCAGTGTGTATTACCACCATCTAAGTACCTTAGTGTTTATCAATTAGTACCAGTTTTATGGTGAATACATGTGTATTTTTTTCCATCCTTGTGATACCTTACATCAAGGATGGGCTCAATCTCTACCAGGATAATATAAGAGGTACTAGATCACCACTGTTTTCTGTAGTTATGTAGTATTCCATGATATACATATATGACATTTTAATAATCCACTCATGTATTGATGGACATTTGGGTTGTTTCCATATCATTGCTATTGTAAATTGTGCTGCTATAAACATTCAAATGCAGATATCTTTATTATAGAATGTATTTTATTCCTTTGGATATGTGCCTAGTAGTGGGATTCCTGGATCAGGTCCCATTTGTTTATTTTTGTTTCTACTGTGATTGCTTCCTGGCTCTTCTTCATAAATTCTTTGCCTAGCCTGATGCCTAGAAGTGTCTTCCTCACATTTTCTGGATTCTATTTTTAGCTCTTTGAGATATCTCCAAATGTCTTTCCACAGGAGTTGACTAATTTGCAGTCCACCAGCAGTGTAACAGTGTTCCAATCTCTCCACATACATGATAGCATTTGTTATTTTTGGACTTTTTGATAGAGGCCATTCTCACTGGTGTAAGGTCATATCTCATTCTAGTTTAGATTTGTATTTCCCTAATGATAAGAGATGTTGAGCACTTTTTGGTATTTTTGCTGGCCATTGTTCTATCTTCTTTGAAAAATTTCTGCTCATGTCCTTTGCCCACTTATTGATGGGGTTGTTTGACTTTTTCTTGTTGATTTTCTTAAGTTCTACATGGATTCTTGTTATCAGCCCCTTATCAGATGTGTAGAAAGCATATATTTTCTCCCATCCTGTAGGTGGTCTATTCGTGCTAAGAACAGTTTCCTTGGCTGTGCAGAAACTTTTAAATTTGATCAGGTCCCATTTGTTTATTTTTGTTTCGACTGTGATTGCTTCCTGGCTCTTCTTCATAAATTCTTTGCCTAGCCTGATGCCTATAAGTGTCTTCCCCACATTTTCTTCCAGAATTCTTAAGGTTTCACACCTTATGTTTAAGTCTGTTATCCAACATGAGTTGATTTTTATGACAGATGGGAGGTGGGGATCCACTTTCAATCTTCTGAATGTGGATATCCAGTTTTCCCAGCACCACTTATGGAATAGAGATTCTTTTCCCAATGTATACTTTTGTCTGCTTTGTCGAATATTAGATTACAATATGAGGATATTTTTATATCTGGGATCTCTGTCCTATTCCATAGGTCTATATCTCTGTTTTTGTGCCAACACGATGCTGTTTTGGTTACTGTAGCCTTGTAGTAAAGATTGAAGTCTGGCAGACTGATGCCTCTCAATTTGTTCTTTTTGCGTTAGATTTCTTTGGCTATAGGATGCCTTCTCTGGTTCCAGACGATGCATATAATTAGTTTTTCTAAATCTATAAAGAATGATGGTAGAATTTTGATAGGGATTGCATTAATTCTATAGGTCACTTTAGGTAGAATGAACATTTTAACAATATTGATTCTACCAATCCATGAGCATAGTAGGGATATCCATCAGTATACATCTTCTACAATTTCTTTTCTCATGGTTTCATAGATCTCCCTATAAATATCTCTCACCTCCTTTGTTAAATATATTCCTAAATATTTAAATTTATTTGATGCTATTGTGAAAGTTTCTGCTGAATCTTTGATTTCATTTTCAGCTTGTCTGTTTTTGGCATATATGAATGCCACTGATCAGTATGCATTAATTTTGAATCCTAAAACATTACTGAATTTGTTTATCAATTCCAAGAGTCTCTTGTTTGAATCCTTGGGATTTCATATGTATAATAGCATATCACAAACCAAGAGTGAGAGTTTAGCCTCTTCTGTCCCATTTTGGACATGCTTAGTTCCCTTCTCTTGTCTGATTCCTGTGGCGAGGACTTCCATCCAGCACTATGTTAAATAGATATGGAAATAGTGGGCAAACTTCTCTGGTTCCAGTTCTACGTAGGAATGCTTTCAATTCTTCCCTATTCACTATGATATTGGCTGTAGCTTTATCTTATATGGCCTTACTAATTTTAAAGAATGTCTCATCTATGCCTATATTGTTAAGGGTTTTTATCATAAAAGTGAGCTGTATTTTTTCAAATGCTTTTTATGCATCTTTTGAGAGAATCATATGGTTTTTGTTCTTGCTTTTATTTATGTGGTGAATTACATTTATAGATTTGCATATGTTGAACCAGCCTTGGATCCCTGGGATAAAGCCCACCTTGTCATAGTGAATATTTTTTGGATGTGCTGTTGGATTCAGTGGCTAATGTTTTGTTGAGGACTTTTGCATGTATATTCATGAAGGATATTGGTCTATAGTTTTCATTTTCCGCTATATCCTTTCCTGGCTTTAGTATCAAGGTGATATTGGCTTTGTATAATGAGTTGGGGAGGATACCATAATTCTCAATGTTTTGGAATCATTTTTGCAGTATAAGTATGGGTTCTTCTTTGTATATTTTGTAAAATTCAGATGTGAAGTGATCTGTTCCGGGACTTTTTGTTTGTTTGTAAGATTTTTTATTGGTTATTCTATTTCTATGCTTGATATTGGTCTGTTCAAGCGTTCTATTTCCTCCTCATTGAGCTTAGGGAGGTTGTGTGTTTCCAAGCATTTGTCCATCTCCTCCACATTTTGTAATTTGGGGGCATAAAGATTTTTATAGTATTTAAAGATAATATTTTGTATTTCAATGATACTATAGTGATTGTCCTTTTTCATTTCTGATTGAGTTTTTTAAAGTCCTTTCCTTTCTGGTTCTTGTCAATCTAGCAAGAGGGCTGTCAATTTTGGTTATATTTCGAAAAACCAGTTTTTTTGTTTTATTGATCTTCTGTATGGTTCTTTTATTCTCAATTTCATTTACTTCTGCTCTGATTTTAGTTATTTCCTTTCTTCTGCTGGGTTTAGAATTTATTTGCTCTTACTTTTCCAATTCCTGGAGACAGTTCATTAGTTTGTTGATTTTTGAGCTTTCTGCTTTTTGGATGTGAGCATTTAATGCTATTAGTTTACTTCTCAGGAATGCTATTGCTATATCCCACAGGTTTGGATAGCTTATTTCCCCATCATTATTTAATTAAAAGAAGTTGTTCATCTCCATTTGAATCTCTTCTTTTACCCAGCAATAATTTAGCACTAGATTGTTTAATTTACATGACTTTGTGAAGCAGTGAGCATTTCTGTTGGTATTGTTGAGGTTTGATTTGTGGTCTAGGACCATGCTTATTTTTGTTTGGAGTATCCGTCCATTTCAGACAGTGGGGTGTTGAAATCCCCTGCTACTATCGCATTAACATGTATCATACTATATGTTGAAACCCCCATAAGTATGGCATTACCGTTTATCATGCTATTTAATTCATACAGGATTTGATTTACATATCCAGGTGCTCCTGTGTTGCGTGCATAGAAATTAACAATTGTTAAGTCTTCTTGTTGGATTTTTCCTTTCACCAGTATATAGTGGCTATCTTTGTCTTTCTTTACTTTTGCTATAATAAAATTGATGGTGTCTGAAATTAGAATCTTTACCCCTGCTCTCTTTTGGTTTCCATTTGCCTGAAAGTTTGTTTTTCAACCCTTGACCTTGAGTCTGAAAACATCTTTGTGGGTAGGATACATTTGCTGGAGACTGCAGATATTTAGGTTATAATTTTATATCCACTCATCCAGTCCATGTGTCTTCAAAGGTCAATTAACACCATTCTAATGTTTGAAAGGATTCATATTGGTGCAGCTTTCTGTTCATATTGTTGGGTAAGTTCTTATTGTTTTCTTTTACCTCTTAAGCCATTGTGGAATCTGGGTTCTGGGCCTTAACTCTTTAGTGTTTTTAATTTGGTGGTTGTCTATTAAGCTCTTCAGTGTAGAATGCAGGTCTGAGTGATTCCTGCATTGCAGGTCTGGTCTTCGCAAATTCCATCAGTGATTGGTTGTCTGGGACAATCTTTATTCCCTCGTAGATGAAGCTCAGTTTTGTTAGGTAAAGAATTCTAGGTTGGCCATTGTTCTGTTTAAGAAGATTCAGGATGAGTCCTCAATCCCTTCTGGCTTATAGGGTTTCTTTTGAGAAATCTGAAGTTAGTCTGATAGGTTTTCCTTTGTAGGTTATCTGTTGTTTTCATTTTACTGTGTGAAAGATTTCCTCTTTCATGTTTACTTTGGCCAGTCTGATAATTATGTGATGTCGTGGTTGCCTCTTCAGTTTGAGTCTCCCAGGAGTTCTGTGTGCTTCTTTTATCTGGATCTCTAGGTTTCTGGCCAGGCCAGGCATATTTTCCTCCAGTATCCCAAGAAATAGATTTTCTAGCCCTGGTGTATTTTATTCTTCTCTCTCCCAGATGCCTATAATTCTTATATTTGGTTTCCTTACATTATCCCACATTTCTTGTATTCATCTCTTGTATTCATCTCTTGTCTCTTATTTCTGTGTTCTTTTTCATCATCTGATTTGTTTAGTACATAGGAATTATCTTAAAGCTCTGAGAGTCTCTCCTCTTTGTGATCTATTATATTTTTAAGGGTTTCCACTGAATTTTGAAGTTCCTTGAATGCCTCCTTCTTTTCCAGATTTTCTGTTTGGGTTTTTTATAATATTTCAATTTCTTTAGAGAATTTTTCATTCCTTTCCTGTATTGTTCTCATGGTTTCTTCATGTTGGGTTTCTATTTTCTCTCCAATTCCATTGAGTTTCCTTACAATCCCTATTCAGAATTCTTCCTCCATCAATTTCATAATTTCATTTAAATTAGTATATTATTTTGAGGGTCTCATGATTTCTTTGGGGGGTTACTTTCTCTCTGCTCTTTCATATTCCTGTGTTCTTTCTCTGTTTCTTTCTCATCAGAGTAATTTACTGAGAACTGGGAGTGCTAGTATGGGTTTGTACCCTTAAGTTAAATCCCCCAAGGGACATTCCTTAACAGTGCTGGGAGTAGATGTGCTGCTCTTTTATTGCCTTACAGGTATTTTGGCAAGTCGGGTTACCTCTGACCTGTTTTCTTCACTTCTTGCCAGTGGAGATTAGTGAGTTTGGTCCCCCCATTTAAGCTCCCACGTAGTCAATCACGCCTGTGTGTATAACTCCACTTCCCTCTAATAGCTTGAGATGGAGGGGTGTTGACCTGTGGGCTTACCTTCTCTGTCATTGGTTGTAGATTACATGGAGGAGCCAGTTATTGAGTTAATCTGGTGCTTCTGTGTTGGTTTATCATCCCTAGGTGAGGAATACTCTTGCCCCGATCTTTAGAAATGATTTTGCCACCACCAAGGGATTCTTAGACCCTATTTCCCCTTAAAGTGGTGGTAGGAGCAAGGCAGATCACAGCTCCTGCCTGCCAGCCTGGGTGTGTGTGCATCTATGTTTGCTTGTTCTGCGTCTAGCAGTAGCTGCTAATATGTTATTCAGGGTTCTTCCACTACACTTGAGAGGCTGCTCCTGATGGGAGGGTTACTTGGTGCACCTTCTGTGGCCTCTGGCCAGGTTTTTCCTTCCCTAGCCACAAACCCCAACGTTGGCAGTCTGCAGATGCAGAGAGCAGGCACCAGAGTTATGATCATACTAGGTGACCTATGCCAGTCTTATAGGCTCAATCACTAGGCTCCCAACTATTGATCTGCACCAAGGCCCACAGACTCACTCTATTTGCACAAGGAAAATGACTTTTTTTTGCCTCTCCCTACCTCTAGGGTTGTAGCCCACCACTCTTGGCAGAAAAGTTGCCGTGTTAGGGGAGGAGTGCTTCCTGAAACTGTAGGGCACAACAACATCCAGGTTGTGGACCCCCAAAATGGTGGCTGCACACCCACAGAATGTCATCGATGGTGGCCAATGTTCAGGAGTTGGGAGATGCCAGATAGGGCAGCTGAGTCAACAGGATGTCCATTTTCTCTTGTGTGTCACACTCCCACAATCTCACGCCTGTCCAGCAGAAAGTCTTGCTCTTTCTGACATACCCTGAGCTGGCCTAATTGTCCCCACAGGTTTCCAGGGTAGAGTTCTTTTCCAGTGTTCACCTCGTTGTTCTGGTCCCACTCACTGTCAGAGGTGAGGTACTGTCTACTAACTCCTTCTAGCAGTAGGTCAGACCAGTCCCTCCCCCACCCAGTGTAGTCCTAGCACAGAGCTCCGAGGAGGTCAAGATGCTTCCCACTATTGTCCCCTCTCCAGAGAGCCCAATTTCTGTGCCATGATTTTTCACTGACATCAGGCAGGTCCCTGTCTGAGTGGGTGTAGAGGTCAGTGGGGAAGCAGAATGTTTTCCTGTGGGTCAGATCCCACTGCACTTGCTGGCTAGGTGGGTGCAGCCATCCCACATTCTATTCTCTATTGTTTATCTCACACTCTCCAGACTTCATAATCCTATCTCCCATTCACCTTTTTGTCCCCCTGTGGTGTGTGTCCTATGCTGTTTCTCTGCAGTTTCACAATGCTGTTCTTGCAGGGGAGCAATACATTCATATGTAGCAGTTCGAGTTCTTCACCTCTTTCTCTGGGATCAGAGAGCTAGGAGGTCACCTATACTCTACCATTTTTCAAACCAAGATCTCATATTTAAATGATGAAACCATAGGTTGAAAGCAGCCTGGTTTCCTGGGTTGCCTGACAGTATAGACCACCTACTAACTTTCATTGAGAAATAAACTTATATTGTGTTGTTTATATTTCAGATTTTGTCTGTTGCAGCAGTAAGCAGTTACTTTATCTAATACTAAGCTGCTATTTCTATTGTTAGACATATATAAATATTTTAATCTTGAAGATAATAGTGCCTATATTCTCATAGTAAAATAATTCAAACAGTACAGAGAAATCACAATTGCCAATTTTATAGCATTCCTAGTAAATTTAGCAACTTTCTCAGTAGTTTATAAAATCAACATATGGTAGTTATTATTTCAAAGCTGATTTTAGCATTTTTATACAAAGATGTAGTATAAAAGCATATTGTGATTTTTCAATACACTAGTTAACTAATATTTTCTTCTGCCAAATCTAATCTGCTATTAGACCAAACAAGTGTATATTTTTAAATAAGACATTGTTTGCACAATTAGAAGTTTATTAATGTTTATTTGCCTTACATGTCTGCATTTAACATGTTTTATTTTCTTTTGGTTTTTAAACATATGGAACATAGTTATGATAATGTGGATGCCATTTTTCTTCTCCTCAATACTCTGTTTTGTTAATTTCTCCAACTGACATTAAATATTCAGCTTCTGGGTCCACATGCCTCCATCTCTCAACAAGCAAATGTCTTAACTCTTCTATATTTTACTCTGATTTGAACATCGACTTATAGCAATCCTCACAACAATTAAAATTATATTTCACCTAAATCTTTGTATCCTGTATATCTCTGGAAAAGGTTCTATGTAATTTTCCTATACTTTTCTCTTTCCATTATAGTACCACATGATTTATTCACTAACATAGCTGTCCTTGTTACTCCCAGAAACAATTTAAAGAGGTTTACATGAAAACAGACTGTACAGTAAGATAAGAATTTAAAATATATAAATGATTACAAATGGGATCAAGAAATGAGTGCAGTGATGGCCAATAGAACTCAACAAGGAGGGACTACACAAGATGTTTGTTGTGTAGCATCGGTTTGTTTGGGCCCTAAATTTGATCCTTTTATTTCTAACATCCAATGCAAAATGGAGATGAGAAAATATGATAAATAATTTATAAGGCCCATGAGATAAAAAATAATAAGGCCACTGCCTGGCACAGCGCTTCTTCATGCTACAAGAAGTTAAAGAAAGATACAGAGAATAGATAAATAGAGATAGAAAGAGAGAGAGAAAGAAAGAAGAAGAGATAAAGTATGTGTGTGGATGTGTGACAGACAGAGAGAGAAAGAGAGAGATTGATTTTCCCTAGGCTCCTTAAACATATGAATAGGCCAAGCTGTTATCTGGTATACACCTTGACCCTCATCCTTACAGTAAATACAGCATAAGGTTTTGAGATAGGAGTCAGATATCCCACAGGCAGTTAGGGCAGAAGTCAGACGGAGAAGGCCAACAGGATAAGAAAGTCAGAAGAATGTGAATATGTTCAGCTACGGTAAATGTAATTGACAGGGACCCTTTATTTTTCTCTAGCCATAACATCTTTATTTAAGGTCAATGGGAAAATTCCTTTAATTGGGGCATGGCACAGATGAGGAGACAGTGTCCCTAAATGAACTAACCTCATTAACACATTAAAAAAAATGTATACCCCTTTAATATTTTGAAATAAAAAAAATTTTAAAGTTAAAAAAAAAACAACAGTGAAGATTCCACCCACCAGCCTCATGACAGTTTACAAATGGCATGGAAACTTCCAGAAGTAGCCCTATAAGATCAAGAAAAGGAAAGGTTCCTGGTTCTAGGAACTCTCCAACTCCTTCCCAGAAAACCCGTCAATATTCCACCCACAGCTTAGCATATTATTAGGGACATTAGAGACTAGCATAAAAGAACAGACCCCTAACCCTGAGGTACCACTATTGCTCCTTGGATCAGTCTGCTCTTTTGCCTTTAATTAAGAATATACTCTACTTTCAACAAATCTTTCTACTTCTGCCTACACTTCCTGTCTGTTCTTTCTCTTGCTTGTGACCCTGCACTTGAATTCCTTCCTACGCAGAGGTCAGGAACCCTCTCTGCCATTGCAAGTACCAGTATCAGTTTCATGGATATCCCAGATGCACAGTTCTCGGCTGGACTAGATGGTTTTCATGGCCCAGAAGAATGCACAGACTGTGTAACTTTCCAGCCAACCTCCCTTCTTGCATTGCATTTCTCTTGCTCTCCTGACCTTTTGGTGACATTCTCCCAATTGCCTAACACCACTTTTCCTTCCCTTTTCTTCTTCTTGTGCTATTTTACTTTGGCCTCATTCTGCCCCCTTTTGGGAGATCTCCTGTTGATGCTTCTTCTGACAGGTGAGTCTCCATCCTACCCCACAGTTCAAAAATGTTTTCAGAATCTGAAGGTACTTAAAGTAAATTTATCATTCTCCTTATTGGACAGATGGAGAAACTGCATCCAAGAAAGATTAGACATAAAGCTCTAATAATTGCAAACTTATGAATTTAAAGTTTTGAAAAATGACTGGTACTAGCTATTTCCACAGGATTCCCATGATCTGTAGTAAAATGTGAATCACATTTCAGTGTCTGCAATGTTACTGTTGAATGAAGAGATATCTTGCGTTACTAAGAACTTTGCATCCATTGCTGACAAGTGCCAATAAAGTGAGTCTGCTGAGCAACACAGGTTGAAAGCAATAGGGATCATTTCCCTGTATGATATTATCTATTTTTTAAGAAAAACTTGTATATTCACCCTTTTGCATATTATATTTTTTCTTTCTGTCCTTTATTTTGACCTCTTCCCCAACCATAACCTAGAGATTGTTCTTTGACTATCCTTCTATGTTTACATAGGCAATTTTATCATACCCCACTGCTGTTGTATAGCTCTGTATTTTATTTTATATGACTGCCTCTATCAGAAGTACATTCTAATCAGGTGGTCCAGTTAACTTCAGTGCATTGCAGAAATGTTATAAGGAGAGGAAAACTAAACATTGATGGACACTAGTAATTGTACCACAGTTTGCAGCCTCTCCTTTTATCTTGAACTCTTTGAAATTATTTTAGAGTCACATAGAAATTGTAAAAATAGTACAGGGAGTTCCTGTGTAACCTTCTCCTAATTTTAAACAACAATATCAGTTTACACAGAATGGTAAATTTATCAAGACACAGAAAATGTCATTGGTATCATTTTATGAATTAAAGCAAAAAGTAATTCAGATTGCAAAGTTTTAATGTGTGCCTATTTGATATGAGAGTGGTAAAAGTCTTATGAAGTTATTTTTTTTAGCATGTATTGACTCATGTAACTGTTACCACAATCAAGCCACAAAACTACTCCTTCATCACACAGAAAGTCCCCCATTCTCCCCATTTAGAGTCACATTTTTCTCAAAAACTTAACCTCTGAAAACCCTGATCTGTCACTACAGTTTTGTCATTTTGAGAATTATATGTAAATGGCATTCTAGGCTATGTAATAGCTAACATTCAGGTTGGCTCCTATACTCTGTAATGACTTTGAGATCCATCCACGTTATTACTCATATGTCATTTTTTAATGCTGAGTAATGTTCCATGAAGTCATTTTTAAGTGCTGAGTAGTATTCCACTGCATGAATGTACCTCTGTCTTTTATCCATTCATCCATTATCTTCAACTTAGGGCTATTATAAATAAAGCTGTGTAAAGCTGCTGTGTACATTTGTTCATGATGCTTTGTGTTTTCTTTTCTCTATGGTAAATTCCCAACACAGGCCTGCTTGATCATGTGGTAAATGTATGTTTAATTTTATGAAAACTGAAAAATTGATTTCTCGACATCTTGGACCATTTTACATTTCCACTATTAATGTGTGGGAGATCTTATTGTTTCAAATCCTCACCAACATTTGGTATTTTCAGTAATTTTTTTCAGCCATTGTTGAAAGTGGGTAGTGGCATATATTTACATTTCTTCAATGGATAATCATGTTGAACATATTGACGTCTGCCTGTTTGCTGTTCACATGTCCTCTGTCATGAAATGTGCGTACAAGAAGTATGCACATTTTCTAAATGGACTCTTTTGTTCTTACTGTTATTTAGTGTGCTCTCTCTTTTTTATTTGGGTACAACTTTTTTGTCTGCTATGTTATTTGCAAATATTTTCTCCCCATCTGTGGGCTTTATTATCCATTTTTAATAGTGTCTTCCATAGAACAAAATGTTTTGATTTCGGTAAAGCACAATTTATCTGTTCTTTCTTTTTTTTTTGTTTTTTTTTTTTTGTTTGTTTCTAAAAGTGTTTTATATTTAAAATAATTAAATATTTACATGTTTTTATAGTCTGTGATTTTTTTTTATTATTTCTTTATCTATCTAAAGTTAGGTGAAAAAATTCTGTGTGGTAGAGGAGAGGGGCCTGCCTTGTAGTTGGGGTTGTTCCATAGTGTACAATAGTATTAGGTCAGAAGGAGCACAACAGGTGGCAAGGAAGTGGCTAAGGGTGAAGAGCAGAACCAAATTGTAGCTAGGAACCAAATTGCAGCTAGGAACTGTAAGGAACCAGTGAGGAGCTCCTAGTGATCTTTAACTGACCTGGGGCTCATTACCATCTAATTAGCATAGCATGGGTGGGGTTTTCATGAAGGACTGTGGGAGGACTCATGTATAGTAAAGAAACTGTTATATTATCTATTATGTAACTCCAACCTGTCAATCACCCCAAAGATGGAAAAGGGCAACCAAACTTGCCAAAAGAAAGGCAGGACAAACTAGTGAGCATCTAAAAAACTGTGTGCTCAGACTTCGGGATCTTCTCCTATCACAGAGGATGACCCATCTCTCCCTCTGAGACATACTTTTGCTTTGCATTAAATGTTGTGTGTGAGATTGCTTCGTATTTGTGATCACTCCATCATCAGCTCCATTCACTACCAGTGTTCATTTCTGACACTGGAAACCAGGGGTCCAGGGAACATCTACAAAAAACCTAATAGTAGAGGATACACAGTAAGATCAGATGAACAAAATATTTTAATGTTCTGCTCTTGTTTCTTCCCAATGTGCCTTGGAGCATTGAATTTCTACTGCTTCACTGTAGGAATCCAAGAAAGCTTCTTAGACCACATGTTCCAGTACCATGGGGTCATACAGTGAAGCACAAAAGTTTGGATGGTTGAGTCATTATGACTGCAGAGGATATACTAATAAACATCTACAACTTGTTTAAAGGTGAGTACTGGAATTCTTTATTGTGTTATGGAGTACAGATAATGGGCTAAAAATGGAATCATGAATATCACAGTGAATCACACAGTGTAAAGCTTAGTAATTTTTCAAGGAACTTTTGAGATTATGCATATGTACATACAAATACAAAGTGACTAACATGCACTTGGTAGATTTTTTTTACATATATATTTTACTATAGGTGAGGGTAAAAATAAAGGTCACTGCACTGGAATATGCAATGTTAAACATAACTCGAAAAGATCAGAGCCTCACGGAATCTTCCAGTTCTGTCTCTTCCCTACAGAAAGTTAATCTTTTTTGAACGTGGAGACAAAGTTTGGCTGGTGAACAGAAGGAATAGATCGGGGTGTTTTTTCTCTGTCATTTCACCACCTGTCCTGGGCTCCATGCCTTTTGCTGCAGATTTCCCAATTCATATCTAGACTGGGATCCCAATCCATTCTCTACAGGAGATGTGGTTGGGCAAAAGGTCCGAGCTTGCTAGGAGGTGATATTGACAGAGAGCCTTTAATCAAACAACAAGTATCCCATGTGAAAGCTACATGAGAGAAGAGTGCGGTGACCACAAACCTCGAAACATAAGGACAATGACATCCTCACCCCTGCTTTCCACCTTAAGAGATACCAGACAGTTGTTTTTCAGATTTTGCTGAGGTGGTACCCAGAATCTGGATGAGATCTCATGCCACTGTGGCAGAAGACTATTTTTCGGGATATTCCCCAGACTTTGCCTGCTGTTAGGATGCACAGCACTCCCCAGGCCCTTTGGATCACCCCATTCACCACCAATAGCTCTGTGGGTGTTTCAAGTATCAATGAAAAACTGATGAATGTGCCAATAGCCAAGAGGATGAAAATCCAAGCATTTCACAAGCCCCACTGGACCCTGAGTACTCTTGCAAAAATCCTGTAACCAAGAAAGTGACTTTGTTTATGCAGTTCCTTTGGCTCCAAATAAAATTAAAAATTCCATCATGAAGGCACACATGCTGACAAAGGCCAAGAGAAAGTATAAGTGTCACTTCCCTGTGATTCGATAAAGAGCTCTGACACATGGAGCTGGCCACTGGCTGTAACTTGAAGGATTTGAACCCATTTCTAAGCCTTTCTCAGCAAAACAAAACTCATCAATGATGGGCGTTGGAGTGTTGCCAGTGGTTGCCAAAGAGCAATCTCCTGATGACTATTCTGACTGTGACTTCCATGAAGGGCAAGTACACCACTGAGGAAGAGATCTGAGAATTCTTGAACATGATGAAAATGTATGCTGGGCAAAGCAGTTTATCTGTGGGGAGTCGAGAAAACTCATCACCAGAGAATGGATATAAGAAATAGTACCTGGGGTACCAGCAAGTTCCTAATACCAATCCTAAATACTATAAATTCCTGTGAGGCCCAAGAGCTCACACCTAAAGCAGCAAGAATAAAAGTACTAAAATTTTTGGCCAAGGTCAATGATATGTTTTTGTTTCTTTTTAACCATGTATGAAGAGTCACAGTGAGATGAATAAAAGAGAGCCTGAGTATTTCCTTTGTAGGTTATTTGTTGTTTACACTTGAAGCTCTGGCAGAGTGGGTAGGGAGGGGGGATGGGGCCAAGATATGTAACCCTAACAATATTTGTACCCACGGAATTTGGGAAAAATAAATAAATAAATAAATAAATAATAAAAAATAAATAAAAATAAAAGAGAGCCTGAACCAGAGGTGCCTCTATTACTATGGCTAGGGCATATTCCAGGGCCAAGTACAGCAGCTTTTTATCCTCCTAGCCAAATCTGAGTCAAGTTTTTCCCTTTCTGGTTGAATAGGGCAGTCAACCTTGTAAGTAGTAGTGGGCCAGTATTGGGCAGGAGAGAATACAGTGTACATATATCATCTTTGTATTCATGTTTTGCTGAGTAACTTGAAGATTTTCCTTCCTTACTTCTAGCCTTCCTTCCTTTTGTTCTTTCTTAATTCTTCGCTTTCTTCCTTAATTCCCTCCCTCCTTTCCTCCTTCCCTTCCTTCCTTCCTTCCTTCCTTCCTTCCTTCCTTCCCTTCATTCTGGTTTTCTTTTCCTTTCCAGTTAATTTCTAAAGGTTACTTTTAATATGAAGTCTAACTAGTTTCCAAATACAAATTCATGAATCACCACTTGCATTATATATTTATTTTTGTGTATCAGGTTTAAGAGTAGGAGCTATGCTATCTTGAGAAAAAAAATTAGAAAATCTTCCATATTATTTTATGATCTGAAACAAGATAATGTGGTAGTCAAGTGTAACAGAAGGAATGGCCTGAAAAAAAATAAAAATATTTTATGAACTGTCTCTTTTCAACTCCCACTCTTTTTGGGATTTGAAACCTTTATCCTTGCCTCAGGCCAGTGGTTGCGAGGGGCAAGGGGTATACTTTGTTCTTTGTACCACAGGAGATGGCTCAGTAAAACTGTTCTGGCTGAGGTCCAAGGTTGGGGGTGCAGGTCATATGATTGTCTTCCCTGGAGGTAGGACAGATCAAAATCATTAACTGTAGTTAAGCAGCAATAGCCTGAATTTGAAAACCCTCCCTTTTAAAGCTCTGTATTTCTGCTTATAGATAGGATAATGGCACTCTAAAATGGGAGTCTGCGATTCTCCTTATTTGCTGGCAAATTAATAAACCTTCCTTTCCTTCTCCTCAAACTATCCTTGTTCTTCTGATGTGGCTTCAGGGACAATTATTGAACTTTGGGTATCACAAGTAAGTGTTTCATTGAAAATAGGAGACAACTCAACATTAAATTGTTGGGCTCAAAAAATGGAGATAATTAAAAGATGTGCAACTCTAAGTTTCTCTAAAGTTTTAGTGCTCTGTTCTGTAAAATTTATATATACATACATGCATACTTGAATTTATTCAGCCTATTCAATAATTAAAAAAAATCAAATCTAATATATTGGATAGCATGTTTTTTTTTTAGACTGAGTGGCTTAAACAACAGAAATTATTTCTCACACTTTTGAAGGCTGAGAAGTGTAAGACCAAAGCACCAGATTTGGGATCTAGTGAGGGCACTCTTGCTGGTTTGAGGATGGCTGTCTCCTCACGGTATCCTCACATGGTGGAGAAAAGAGAAATGGAAAACAAGTTCCCTAAGGGTACTGATGCCATTCACAAGGGCTCCACCCTAACAAAGTGCTATGCAAAGGCCTTACCTCTTAATAGCATTACATTTGGAATTAGCATTTCAACATACAAATTTGGCATGGGGCACAAACATTCAGTATATTACAATGTTCATTGGCTCATTTATTCCTTAAACATCAATTGAATATAGACTTTTTGTACAACACTATGCCATTGACGGAGATGTTAGGATTTCTGTTAAAGGAGCTAATGGGAGTTGGTGGTGTAAGTGTGAGAGGAAATTTCCCTTTCCCAAAAAGTTTACTGAAAGATCACCTCACAATTAAGGCAGATTAATAAGAGAAAGGTTTATTTACCATGTGCATGGAGAGAATCATAGAGTCATTACCCAATACCACAATGAAGTTCATATGTTTACATACCTGTTTTTGGGGGGAGGGGAAGATGAGCAGTAATAAATGGTTGCTAGGGAGCTTGAGTAGATGGGGGAAACAGATTGACTTGTAAATTAACCTGAGAGACAGGTATTATGTTTTAATGACTTAGCCCAGGTTTGGTTTTATTCCTGATCTTCTTTCCTGAAATATATTGAGATAACAGGGAGAGGAAGGGAAGTCCATTGTTCTTTTGGTTTCTGAAGATAGAGGACAAGCCCCTTCCAAGGGCCTGTTAATTTATAAGGGCCCTAATTCAAAATATTCTTTATACCAAGGAGTCATATTTTGGGGTGAAATTTCCTGGAGCTCCTTCAGTGGGGTATAATGTAGTAAAAAGAGATAATTTAAAAGGAGGAGTAGGAAGGTCAGAACGTAGGTGATAGGAATAAAGTGCGTCTTGAGACAAATCTGTCTGGGAATGTGAAAAACTGCAGTTCTTCAGTGGCTCTGATGTTTTAAGTTTAGCTCAGTGGCTGGTGAGGTAAAATGTGGGAGTAATGAACTGGCACTGGAGTCTCAAATGTTTGTCTCAGCGTTGAGAAACTAAAGCCTAGAATGCAAAATGGTTCTTAGCAATTGTTCTTGACTCCTGGATAAACTAAAGCAAAACTTTCCAGTGAGAGAGGTAAGGCAGGTGTTCCCTGTACCTGATTCAGTGCATTTGATCACAGTATTTGTTGTGCATACTCAACGGCAAACATGGTACCTTCAGTTAAAAGAGAGGATGACATAGAGGGTAGAACTGAGAACCCACAGGATGGAGCCACTAGCCAAGAGAATTCTTCTTAGGGTTTGTAATTGAATCAAGGAACTGACAGCCTTTGCTCACTGGAATTTCAGAACTGCTGCTGTCCAGTTATTCTTTTGTACCTCAGTTTATGCCGTTGTTTACACAAACATGTGTATAGCTGTTATGTCTATCCCACCATTGTACATTGGGTGTGTTGGGACAGATGACATGTCTCCTTTGTTTCACAGATCTGCACATGAATGTGTATCTTGCCTTGTTGGTATATACTTAACAACTACACCCCAAGAGCTTCATTCCCTGCAGGTGGACCTAATTTAGTTGATGAAATTTAAATTTGAGCTGATGTTGTAATGAGATCAGAGTCTTATGGATCTTTGGAAAGGGTGAGTATTTTTTGCACAAGGCAGGAATATAAAACAATGGGGCCTAGAGAGCACACTATGGCAGAAAAAAATCTTATAGGTCCCTGAAGATCCCCACCTTATAGTGGTCATGACTTGTGTATTTCTACCTCAAGTCTTAGTAAGGCCTATGATTTGATTCAGACAATGGGATGTTCCTCCAGCGATTGCATTACCTTATATGTCAAAGGTAAGCTGACACTCTTCTGATAATGAACATTATCTAAGACACCATTTTGCTATCAGATAGTCTCTTGCTATGCTGCTAGTCTTGAAGAAGCAATGTGCCATGTTTTGAATGGTCTATGGAGAGGGAAATGAGACATCAAATTGCAGGCTGTGTTTAGGAACTGAGGATGGCTCTAGGAAACAGCCAGAAAAGAGAAAAAGCTCTTAGTCCTACAGACAAAAGGAAATGAACTGTGCCAACAAACTGAGTGAGCTTGGAAATTGATTTTTTCTTGGTCACTTCCAGTTTCCAGTCCAGTATGTAGGGAGCTTAGCTACTCTCACTTCTATCCTCCCAACAAAAAAAAGATCCGAAAAAACTGAAAATCCAATTGAGGTCATAGGACAAATTGCTTCTCAAAAAAAAAAAAAAAAAAAAAAAAAAAAGGACTGACAGACCAGAAGTCCAGAAGCAGAAACCACTGTTAGAGCCAGTCCCAGAACAGGCAAACTTAAACTATGTTTGACAAATTGCTGGATCATCAGTATAGGCTAGCTTGATAGCTAAAACTCCAGTAGGGCTCAGTATAATAGGGGCCGACATACTTTTGTGAGTTTTACCTCCAGGAGTACTAACAGTTTCTCATAGTAAAGGTTGAAGGATCAGATAAAAATGCCCTTCTACTTCTAGCAAGGAGAAGGAAAAAGTCATTTTGAAATACGTCCAGAGCAACCTGTTCTTTATAACTAGGCCCACCTAAAGACAAACTATAAACCGGATCCTAACTAAAAAGGGTTTCATCAGGGCCTAAAAAAACATGGAGGAAGGGAAACTCCCAACTCTAGTCCCCTCAAGCTTTCTAAGTGACAGAAGGGAAATACCCAATTGCAGGCCCTCTTGACTCCCTGTTTTACCTAAGGGGTGAGTGTAAAACTGAGAAGTATTTGTGAAGTCATAGCCCAAGGGCAGAGGCTCACTGAAAGACTGAGACTTAATCATAGGGTTATAGAATGTTTTCCCCTTTACCCCATAGTTACCACCACATTAACGGGGCTCCTATATCATAACAGAAAATTATAACTGAAAGAACTAACATCTCAGATCTTATGAAAGAAGCACAGGGAAGCAAAAATGTGGACATTAGAGGAAAATTTAGTCTCTAACATACACAGCTACAGCAAACAGCAAACACAGCCTGATTCCTGGCCAGTAAAACAGAAAATCTCACACTAAAGGCCTACCTTGATTCCTTTTACCCAGTACATTACATTCATCTTTCAACAAAAAATTACAAGGCATGCTAAAAGGTACAAACATACCCGCGACAGTGTGAAGAGAGAAAGCATGCATCAAACCAGACTTGGATATGGTAGACATTTTGGAATTATCAGACCAGGATTTTGTTTTGTTTTGTTCTGTTTTGAGACTGAGTCTTGCTCGGTCACCCAGGCTAGAGTGCCCTGGTGTCTGCTTAGCTCACAGTAACCTCTTACTTCCGGGTGTCAGGTCCGAAGTGAAGAGAAAGACACGTGAAGCCAGAGGTGTAGCAAAAATGCTGTTTCTCAACGGTGATATAGCACATCTTATATTTTCCTGGTTAGAGCTGGAACCCATACTACTAAGTGAAGTATCCCAAGAATGGAAAAACAAGCACCACATATATTCACCAGCAAATTGGTATTAACTGAGCAGCACCTAAATGGACACATAGGTACTACAGTAATAGGGTATTGG
>VSMD01104102.1:0-10577 GCA_008750895.1 Mirza zaza
CCCTCCGTGCACGGCGGAGAGGGCGGGGGCACGGGCCCCTCCGTGCACGGCGGAGAGGGGGGGCGCACGGGCCCCTCCGTGCACGGCGGAGAGGGCGGGCGCACGGGCCCCTCCGTGCACGGCGCAGAGGGCGGGGGCACGGGCCCCTCCGTGCACGGCGGAGAGGGCGGGGGCACGGGCCCCTCCGTGCACGGCGGAGAGGGGGGGCGCACGGGCCCCTCCGTGCACGGCACAGAGGGCGGGGGCACGGGCCCCTCCGTGCACGGCGCAGAGGGCGGGGGCACGGGCCCCTCCGTGCACGGCGGAGAGGGCGGGCGCACGGGCCCCTCCGTGCACGGCAGAGAGGGCGGGGGCACGGGCCCCTCCGTGCACGGCGGAGAGGGCGGGGGCACGCGGCCTCAGCCGGGCCCGGCGGCGGGAAGGCCGAGTGCGCGCGGCCAGGCGCGGCCCTGCAGACCCCACGGCCCGGCGCCACCCCGGCGGGGCTCGCGGCTGTCCTGACCCGGCAACCGTGTGGGGACACCCCCGCGAGGGACGAGCCCGGGCCGGCCGCGGGGACGCGCGCACCCCGCGGGGACAGACCCAGCGGCGGGAACCGAGCGGCAGCGCGCGGGCGGCGCCCCCGACCCGCCCAGACCCGGACGCCCGAGTCCACCTGGCGGCAGGTGTCCGCGACGCCGGTGTCGCTCGCCTGGATTTGGAAGACCGGCGTCTGCAGGCGGGACCGGAGCTCCGTTTAGTCCCGCTCCCGGGCTGGCCCGGGCACGAGGAGAGCACCCACCTGTGACCCCAGCCCCGTGCCCCAGGGGTCGTGGCCGGTGTGTGTCCCTGGCCTCCCCCGCTCAGGCCCGCGGAGGGTGACACGGCTGTGTCCAGGAGGGGCGCGATTCCCAGCCCGGTGGGACCCCGCTGAACCACTTTGGTGGCGTTGGCACATTTCTGAGCCTGCATTCCCAAAGGCAAAACAGCACCCGTGACCTGGGTCCTTCACAGCGGGCAGCTTCGTGACCGTCGGTTTTCGCTCCTTCCCTCGGCCGGTCCGGCCCTTCCCGCCCACCGCTATGTCCAGCCCAGGCCCACCGTGCGCTCAGAGCTGCCCTGGCCACCCAGAGGGGCGTGTCCCCCTCACAACCACAGGAGCCAGTTCGGTGACTCCTCGTACCCTGTAGGGTTCAGAGGGCAAACTCTGGAGCCAGGGTCCTCTGTGACCTTGAGCTGTATGCTTAACTTCTCTGTGCCTGTTTCCCCATCTATAAAATGGGGTGGCTGTGGGAATTAAGTGACTACGTGTCAAATATTCAGGACAGCACCTGACACAGTGGGTACCAGCTGTGTGAGCTGTCATGCCTCAGCAGCAGGTGGAAAGTGGATCCTCCAATGCATGAAGGAGTCGCAGACGACAGGTGCCAGTGTGTCCTGTTGATGGCAGCGTGTGAGTTTCTTTAGCAAGTTCAAAGAGAAGATTCATGAGGACCACGGTTAAATCAAGTGGTCCTTTTACAGAATCTCCAGGAAACAACACCCCCCAAAGTCAGGGCTCTAGCCATCTGGGCACTACTCAGGCCACCCCCTCTGACACGGGGCCCTGCGCTCAGAAGGGTTTCATGCTCTGCTGCCGTCATCTCTAAATTCTTAATAACTTCGTCTCTGAGCTCTTGCTTTGCAAATGTGGTCAAGGGAAACAGCGTGCAGGTGAGCAGAGGTCTAGGCCCTTCCTCGCCACCTAGCTGGCACGTGGTGTTCACAGTGCCCCCAGGAGCACAACATACCAGTGGACCCCAATGCGTGGGAGCTTGGTGAGACTCAAGGCGCGTTCAAGGCCCACACGTCACACCTATGACCAGGCAAGCTGGAGCTGACAGCCCCAATCAAGCCAGAACTTGCCCCAGCCCAGACCAGCGAATGCACCATAGCCTGTCACTTGCCTGTGCCAGCCAAGCACTGTCACACTGCAGATGACACAGAAGCCAATGCAAGGAGGGCACCCCCCCCCCACGGCGGCCCTATCCGAAGGCAGTGTTGACAGTGTGCGCAGATCAAGAAGTGAAATGGTTTCCTTCCCTGCAGCGTCTCACCATCCTGGCAGAAGCCGTGAGATGAGATGTGGACGCGCCATCTCAGTATTCCACGTACAAGTTAAATGTCTGATATTTACATTTTAAATGGTCAGTGCAATGTAAAGAAAAACATTCATGCGAATGATGTGAATTTTAAATTTTTCTTTATTTAGAACATTAGATAGCAAATCAAAAACACCCTGTGAAAAAGCTTATTAAGAGCACTTTATTCCTGCTTTCTGAACAAAACTTGTGGACCGGCCCTGCACGCAGGCCCCACCGGGCCATGCAGGAGGCTCCTTCCCTGGCAGAGGACAGAGCCCACAGCTCCTCGGCAGTGAGGCGGAAGCCGGGACTCCAGGGCACCCAGGTGTCAGCTGCCAGCGGGTGCGATGTCAACAGGAACGTCCTTTCTTACATTTAAGTCAGAGAGAACACGATGCTGTCTGCCTCAGTCTGCGAGGTTAGGGACTGGAAGGACAGAATACTGGCGCCGAGGAGGACCTGGAAAACCCAGGGAGGCAACCACCAGCCTCCGCCCTCCACACTCGGCCTTTCTGTGCTCAGGACCGTTCTGGGCCAGACCTTCCTTGGTTGCTCACCGTCAGCAGGGTCTTGCGGGCAGGTGTGGCGCAGTGCGGGACACGCCCCTGCCCACCAGGAGCGCAAGGCCCTCATGACCCACCTACCGGGACTCTGGGCCCACACCTGCAGGAAGGAATGACAAAGATGCCCCAAGGAACCCGAGCAGAAGGGCTTGCTGGGTTCCCCTCGGGCTGTGACTACTAGGCCCTCCCCTTTTTGTCCAGTGACATTTCCACATGGCTGTCCACTCTTCATCGAGTCTAAGCATGAAAGTGTAGTTCTCCCTGGGTGTTTGGGTCTTCATTTCTGAAGGTTCTCATCACGTAAAACTTTAATTATAATCAAGTAAGTGTGTTATGCTTTCCCCTTAATTATGTGTCTTATTCTGGGACTGATGTCATGACCCTTATGATGGGTGAGGGAAGGGACCCCCCCACACCCCCCCCTGCAGATAAACGCTGGGGCTCTCTGAGGGCACCGAGCTCCTTCTGGCTTCGTGCACTGTATTCATGGTTCTTCCTTTTAGACACAAAGCACAGGCCAATCACATAAAAATGCTATTTTAATTCCTACAGAAGTTACAACGTCCCTTCCTCCCACTCCAGGTTACAAGCCTTGGCTCGAGGCGAGGCTGTGCGTCTGGGGGGCGGAAACCCTAGCGCACCCCCCCGCCCTGCGGCAGGCACCTCCCTGGGCGGCCTGGAAGGAGGACAGGCTCTCCCTCTATGGGTTCTTGTGGGAAATCCGTAACTTCCTCAAGTAAAACTTGATATTCAAAGCAAAGATTTAATACAAATTGACACTGTACCTACCACTGATAAACGAGGAGACGGAGGTGGAGGAGAACAGGAGGGCCTTTTTATCGTCAGAATTTGCAGCGTCCTGGCACTTAACTTTTAAAAGCCACGCCAGGCCTAAAGCATAGGTAAAAATCCCAAGTCCTATCCACGGCCCCAGACTGCAACCATGCAACCCCTGCCTGCCGAGCCCCTGCACGACGCTTCAAGCGCAATACCGAGGGGGAAACCCAGCAAGGCCTGCCTGGCTCAGGTTCCTCGTGGCTGCTCCGTGGCATTCCTTCCTCCCAGGTGTAGGGCAAGAGTCATTCTGGAATGGAGTCTTACCACCTGCTATCCGATAAGGCAGGCAGCCAGAACTGGGGCTGAACTCAGATCCTGGCTCAAATCCCCGTTACGAGCCCTGGAACCTTGCAAAGTGACCCAAGTGCGCCAAGACTCCTTGCCCGAGGGACGCGGCCGTCTCAGGTGAGTTGGCGCACAGCCCTCGACGGCTGTTCCTAAAGCTGACTGAACCTATGTCTTCAGAATCTGAACGTCTGCAGGTACCAAAGCTGCATGAAAAAGACCCCATGATTTTGAAACCAGAATGGGGATACCAATTATAAAAACTCATCTTGAAAAGCACCTATTCTGGCAAACGGGGCATCAGACACTCCTCGTGTGTGACAGAGAAGGGGATCCCTCTTCTGACCCACAGGTAGGGTCACGGCCGCACTCCTAGAACGAGGTGGATTAACAAGAGGAAAGCGTAACAGGCCTAATCAAAGTTTTATGTGACACGGGAGCCTTCAGAAATGAAGACCCAAGAGAAAATGGCCCATTTTAATGCTCAGATTCAATGAAGAATGGACAACTGGGTAGAAATGTGACTGGACAAAAAAACGAAGGATCTGATTCCCAGAACTCAATATCTGAAATGTATATAAAAGATGAATTTAACTGCAAAGAACCAAATTACTTTTATATTTAAAAAAAGGTTTGAATTTTGGTAAGTATAACTGTCAAATTTAAGAAAACTGAATTTAAAATTAAATCAGAAATCATGTTTCATATTGTACTCTTTAGCTTTTAACTTCTAATTCAACTTCTGAGATGAAAAATCCAATGAGGCAGGTCATGATTATCAGAGCCAAGTTTTTAGAAGGTACTAGTTCTATTTCAGAGATTAAACTTATTTTCATGATTAGAATATAGTTTCTAAGTTATTACAGTGAGATTTTCAAATTATAAAAATATGCTTGCTGTTTTTACAAATTAGTCTCAATTTAAAACTCCTAAGGAGATTTAAATACGCATTTTTATAAATATTGAAAAATGGCAAATGAGTTTTGTCCTTCCTTCTTGAGGAAGTTAAGGGCAGTCCAGATAAGCCCAGGCCTGGAGTTTATGATGGGGCTGTGAACAGGGGCAGAAGCTGTTACCTTGTCTCTCACGGGCAGTCCCGCAAGGCTCAGCTGTTCAGCAGAGGGCTGCACAAACACCTAAGTTGCACGTGGCAAAGCCGACCCACCAGATCCTGTTGCTTTCACATCATAGCAAGTTTCAACACATTCATCTACACAAGGCCGTCTGCAAATCAACCAATCAACCCTCGGACTTTAGAAAGTAAACCAGTCAGGAAGAAGCGGCTCAACCGCAGCGAGTAGGATTAACCACCCTCCCAAGTGCCCAAAAAAGGGACAAACTTCAGCCAGAGCAGGAGCAAAAATCCGGGCAGTTCACCAGTTTCTCATCTCGGGTATAAAGGCAACTTCCTCCCACACGCCTCCCATGGGGAGGCCTCACGGGAGAGACTGGTTTAGGTCTGGGAGTCACATTCCCTGGACGGAAATCCCAGCTCCCACCCCAAGGCTAGGCCATGGAGCACATTGCTTTGGCTCCCCTCACTTGCTAAGAAGAATTTCACAAGCAACCTGGCCTCCGCCATGGGAGGCAAGTAAGCAAGAACAGGCGGCGCCAACTACAGGCAGCCCCGCTCCGGGGTCCCCACTCCCAACCGCATGGAGTGCTTCTCGAGACAGAGTGTGTCCAGACACGAAAGCCCTCCACGCAACACCTGCTGGGAGGTCCCCTCCCACCACAAGCACCCAACTAAACGTCACACATGGGACAACATACAAATGACATGCTATCACCTTTCCTTATGAACTTAACAGCTTTCTCAAATGCAAGGATTTAAGGGTCAGAGAGAGGATTTCGATTTTGACAGGGCAGGCTTGATTATAAATCCGTGCATGAACTCTCTTCTGTCAGAAAATTCAACAGGGGAAGTTCAGTTGCGCCCAAGAATCTTACTTTACTTCCCAAAACATACCTAATAAGATCAGTTTAGGAATGGGCATCAGTCAACTTTCAAGAACCGGATCTCTCGACCTTCCCAATGGTTAGCCAGAAACACTTGTAAAATAGAAATCTGCTTCACAGTCACCCCCACTCACCTGGAGTCATCAGAGTCAACAACTGTCAGAATTTAAGAGATAAAAAAGACGAACTCATACAGGACACAGTGGCAACTCCCAGAAAACTCTCAACACTCATCCTGACTCAAACTGGGATGAACGAAGGATGATGTCACAGATGTCCTATGTCATACAAGAATCAACCAAAGGGAAGGAAGGTATTCCTAAAATGCGTGGACCATATTACAGTATCAGAGTAATAGCCTCTGTCCAGAACAGTGCGTCCCAAAACATAAATAGGCATTTATGTTTAAACTTATGCATTTTATTTGAATGTGCATTAGGGAAAAAACCAACTTATCAAAGCTGTGATAGAAAATATTCCTGCTTAGGATAAAGGGAAGTTAAAAGCTGACTTAAAGATATAAAAGGGCTGGGCGCAGTGGCTCACGCCTGTAATCCTAGCACTCTGGGAGGCCGAGGTGGGCGGTCAGGAGTTCGAGACCAGCCTGAGCAAGAGCGAGACCCCATCTCTACTATAAATAGAAAGAAATTAATTGGCCAACTAAGATATATATATATAGGAAAAGTGAGCCGGGCATGGTGGCGCATGCCTGTAGTCCCAGCTACTTGGGAGGCTGAGGCAGCAGGATTGCTTGAGCCCAGGAGTTTGAGGTTGCTGTGAGCTAGGCTGACGCCAGGGCACTCAGGCTAGCCTGGGCAACAAAGCAAGACTCTGTCTCCAAAAAAAAAAAAAAAAGATATAAAAGGACAGGTAGCACTTATAGAGAAAAAGTAGTATGCAAATAATTTAAGTTTGAAATAAGTACACAAGAGAATTATGGATACCTCTGCTGTGATTCACACACATCCTTGAAGCAAATGGCTTCATGAAATTTCGGCTAAAATTCTAAATATTTCCATCTACACTTTGTAAGTTTCACTTACACAAAGATTTTCATTTTAAATAGAAAAATTAAAGTTCTCACAGATGAATGCCCCAGACAGCCTTATCAAACACATAGGCAAGAAACCCACCATCATGGGTGCCCTAACTCCTGGCAAGAAGCAAGGCCACGTCCACCCCTATGACTTGTGCAGCTGCCCTTTGCACACACCCAGCAAAGATCAACTTTGCTCTGTGTACAATCAAAACAGACACAGGGCCGGGCGCAGTGGCTCACGCCTGTAATCCTAGCACTCTGGGAGGCCAAGGCAGGCGGATTGCTCGAGGTCAGGAGTTCGAAACCACCCTGAGTGAGACCCCATCTCTACTAAAAATAGAAAGAAATTAATTGACCAACTAAAAATATATATACAAAAAATTAGCTGGGCATGGTGGCGCATGCCTGTAGTCCCAGCTACTCGGGAGGCTGAGGCAGGAGGATCGCTTGAGCCCAGGAGTTTGAGTTTGCTGTGAGCTAGGCTGACGCCATGGCACTCACTCTAGCCTTAGCAACAAAGTGAGACTCTGTCTCAAAAAGGAAAAAAAATAAAACATAAAAACAGACACGGGAAACAGCCTGAGCTGAAGAGATGGCCACATCAGTGTTCACAGCTAACCTCACCTAGGAATATGCACCTCATCCTCTAGTGGTCTCATCCTTCCTTCCTGTCCTGATACTGTCCTTACCAGACGGTATCACAGAGCCTCAACTGCTCAGATCAACAGGCTGGGATAACTTAATGAAAACTACATGCCACAAGTACCAAAAAACCCTTAAGAATGATGAGGTGAATTTAGCCATCCTGTTTAAGGCCTGCAACCACAGAAGCCTCGTGGTGCAATTATTTTTCAAATATGTTAGATTCAGGGTCAAAAATAATGCCGTTGAAATTGTCATGGGCCTTAGAATGTTCTCAGAGTATTTGAAATGCTAAATCCATAGGTTTATTATAATGATGAAAGTCACCTGTGATGCTCAGAACAAACTGCCACCCTTCTGTCCCGACTACTTGGCCTGCTGGAGAAAGGACGAAGTGCTTGCTATGATGGACTCAACGAGAAATCACTTTCCTCTCAAGTGTTTCTTGATAATTCACTACTGGTGCTTTCTGAAATGAGTCTCTGCGCCTGTTGATATCCTACACTGCCTCTGCAATTTCCGCAATGCCAAACTTCAATGCAATCCCATCAGAAAAAAAGATTTTCAGTTGTGTTTTTCCAAAGCTGTAAAGAGATCTTTCACCAGTGAGGGGAGCCATTGCGCCGGCATAAGAGTTGTTCTAAATACTGTTACATTCTCCATTTGCTGCAGACTGCCTTTCTTCACTGCCACAAGATGCTCACATATTAAGAAAATGAGATTTGAAGTAGATTAATTAGAGTAACAATATATTTAACATCACTGTAAAGATATACTTTTTTCACACAATTATTGTTAATAATTTGAAGATGTTTATTGCATTCTATTTTTGGTGGGAAAAAAACGTAACATACGTTTATTTATTTAGCACAACCTTGTGAAATATAGAAAGTGTAACCTTGTCAGAAGCACTTTTCTATTCCTAGTCCATTTCTGAGGACTAAATCATGAACTTCTCCCACTATAATTACTTCTTGCAATAGTTGGGCACCAAGTTTAATTTTCTCCTCTCAGTATAGGCAGCAATTCACCATTTTCTTTCAATTCCTAAAAATAAAAAACAATAATAATATGTATATGCATATATTTAAAAAATGAAAACATCTAAATAACCACAGCTTGCACCTATATCTGAGAACCAAAAGCAATAACTATTAGATTAAAACTCTAGTCTTATAATACTTTCGAACTAAGTATTACTCAAAAAAAGTCAATATATATATCAGATTATAAAAGTAAAGAAATCTTCTATTATAAAACCAACAGCCTGGCCGGGCGCGGTGGCTCACGCCTGTAATCCTAGCTCTCTGGGAGGCCGAGGTGGGCGGATCGTTTGAGCTCAGGAGTTCGAGACCAGCCTGAGCAAGAGCGAGACCCCATCTCTACTATAAATAGAAAGATATTAATTGGCCAACTAATATATATAGAAAAAATCAGCTGGGCATGGTGGCACATGCCTGTAGTCCCAGCTACTTGGGAGGCTGAGGCAGCAGGATTGCTTGAGCCCAGGAGTTTGAGGTTGCTGTGAGCTAGGCTGACGCCACGGCACTCACTCTAGCCTGGGCAATAAAGTGAGACTCTGTCTCAAAAAAAAACCAACAGCCTGTTTAGTATTAGCAAACATAGCAACTGGAGCAAAACAATGAAGCTCCTATTTAAATCTTGGCAATAAATAAGGACACAATAACTCAAGTGATATCCAAGGTTGAAGAACCAAGCAAAGTGATGTTAAAAGCCTATTCCAATACGATGCTCACTCCACTCCTGCTCCTCCACTCACAGAGAAGAAACAGGCTTTGCTATTTCAACCCAATCTGGGAATCCCAACTGTCTCATGAAAAACTAATAGTACCAGTAAGATGTAACAATTCAGAAATAGAGATATGCCATCAAAAGAGCTACCATTAGATTAATTTAAACTGTAGGACAGGTTCTCTGTTCTTTGTGCCTATTTTTTGGATTTAAAATCTGGAGTACAGACATTAAGCCTGAAATGTGAGAATAAATGATAAATAAGATTTTCTAGTTTAAAATTAACATTTAATTTGATGTAACATTTCAGGTTATCATTATGCAGCATAAATATCAATCAATAAAACCACTAAAAGCCACATGACCTCCTCTCTGGATTAAACTCAAACAGGAGTGAGTCTGTCATACAAAAATCCAGATGACTTTTAGTAATGTCTAGGGATCTTCTACTTATTTAACAAGCAGACATCCTGCTGCACCAAGCAACCTAGCAGGACTTTTCTGAGCACATAATTCAGAAGGCAGCAGGCCATGCAGCTCAGTAGAAAGGGCCAGGCGGCACGGCACGCAGGCAGAATCTGGACTCAGTGGCTTACTGGCTATGGGATGGGACAACTCACCTGACTGCATCTGTCTCCTCATCTACCGACTGGGAATAAGAATTCCTCCCTCCAAGGCTGCTGAGTAACCTATGTAAAGCACCAAAGCTGTGCACCTGGCTCACTGTAAGTGCTTCAAATAAGGCAATTCTAATCATCATCACTGCCATCAAAATGAGCCAGCAGCTGACACAGCAACTTTATCTAAAGATCCCAAATCTCTCTCAACCACTGTTTAAGTCCAAGCACTCTGCAACAGCCATAGTGAACCGTTTACTCTTCCGAGGCAGGGTGAACTCGAAGAGTATACATTCGTAGCTCTTCTACTCAGGACATTAGATTGACCGAGCCACTGGGTTACTGGGTAATTCATTACTTTATTCAGTCATTCAACAACAAAAAGTATTCACTGCTCCAACAGAGGCCAGCCAGAATCAGCCCATCCGGAACATGTTTTAACTGGACTAAAGGTGAAGAACTGCAGTAAGTAAGAAACAGACCAAAATGGCAACTTAAGAGCCATTCCCTGTTTCTTCTCAAAGAATTTCAAATGTGTATGTTCTTAGCAGGTGAAAATAAAAAGTCACATAACACCCTGTTATATACCTAAAAAGAAGTTACTTACACAGCTTAGCTTTAGAATTAGATGAGATTGATTGATTGTATCTCCCCAAGAGTTACCGATGGCTAAGGCACAGGCTATAAAACATTCAGACAAGAAGAGGCTCAAGAGTGTTCGGGGTTTGAGTACTGTTGTGCTCTACAAAATCAAGGGAGGGGGTGGGTGGGTGGGTGGGTG
>VSMD01104104.1:0-40349 GCA_008750895.1 Mirza zaza
TTTTGTTTTTGTTGCCTAGAATTGCTCTTGATATTCGGGGTCTTCTTTGGTCCCATACAAAGCGTAAAATTATTTTTTCTATATCTGTGAAGAATGCTGATGGGATTTTAATAGGTATTGCATTGAATCTGTAGATGAGTTTGGGTAGTATAGACATTTTAATGATGTTGAGTCTGCCGATTCATGAGCACGGAATGGATTTCCATCTGTTTACATCCTCTGCTATTTCCTTTCTCAGTGTTTCATAGTTCTCCCTGTAGAGGTCTTTTACTTCCTTGGTTAAGTATACTCCTAGGGACTTTAATTTCTTTGTTGCTATTGTGAAGGGAATTGAGTCTTTAATTTGGTTCTCAATTTGATTGTTGTTGGCGTATATGAATGCCTCTGATTTCTGTGTATTGATTTTGTATCCTGAGACTTTACTAAATTCATGTATCAGTTCCAGGAGTTTCTTGGTTGAATCTTTGGGATTTTCTAAATGTAATATCATATCATCAGCAAACAGTGAACGTTTGATCTCTTCTGCCCCTATTTGGATACCTTTAATTCCACTTTCCTGTCTGATTGCTGTAGCCAGGAATTCCAGCACTATGTTCAATAGAAGTGGAGATAGTGGGCAGCCTTGTCTGGTTCCAGTTCTAAGTGGGAATGCTTTCCG
The DNA here is from genome assembly GCA_008750895.1 of Mirza zaza. Lineage (NCBI taxonomy): Eukaryota > Metazoa > Chordata > Mammalia > Primates > Cheirogaleidae > Mirza > Mirza zaza. The sequence goes on from VSMD01104104.1 coordinate 659, forward strand.
TTTTTCCCCATTCAGTATGATGTTGGCTATGGGTCTGTCGCATATGGCTTGTATCATTTTTAGGTATGTCCCTTCTATGCCTATTTTATTAAGTGTTCGTCTCATGAAAGGGTATTGAATTTTGTCAAAAGCTTTTTCTGCATCTATTGAAAGAATCATGTGGTCTTTGTTTTTGCTTCTGTTTATGTGGTGAATTGCATTTATAGATTTACATATGTTGAACCATCCCTGCATCCCTGGGATGAAGCCCACTTGGTCGTGATGGATTATTTTTTTGATAAGCGTCTGGATTCGCTTAGCTAAGATTTTGTTGAAAATTTTTGCATCTATATTCATTAGGGATATTGGTCTGTAGTTTTCTTTTTTTGTTGCATCCTTTTCTGGTTTTGGTATCAGAGTAATATTCGCTTCATAAAAGGTGTCGGGGAGGTTTCCGTTCTTCTCGATGTTGTGGAATAGTTTCTGCAAGATAGGTACTAGTTCTTCTTTGTAAGTGTGGTAAAATTNGGGAGGTTTCCGTTCTTCTCGATGTTGTGGAATAGTTTCTGCAAGATAGGTACTAGTTCTTCTTTGTAAGTGTGGTAAAATTCGTGTGTGAAGCCATCTGGACCGGGACTTTTCTTTTTAGGGAGATTTTTAATTGCTGTTTCTATTTCAGCTGTTGAGATTGGTCTGTTCAGGGAATCTGTTTCTTCCTGGTTGAGCCTAGGGAGGCTGTGTGTTTCTAGAAATTGGTCCATTTCCTCCACATTTTCCAATTTGTGTGAATAAAGATTTTTGTAGTACTCATAAATTATATCTTGTATCTCTTTGGGATCAGTTGTGATATCTCCTTTTTTGTTCCTGATGGAGCTTATTAGAGATTTCTCTTTTCTGCTTTTCGTTAGCTTAGCCAGTGGTGTGTCAATTTTGTTAATTTTTTCAAGGAACCAACTTTTTGTTTTATTAATCTCCTGAATAGCTTCCCTGTTTTCAATTTCATTTAGTTCTGATTTGATCTTGTTGATTTCACTTCTTCTGCTGGGTTTGGGGGTGGTCTGTTCTTCTTTTTCCAGCTCTTTGAGTCATTTCATTAGATTGTCTATTTGTGATCTTTTTGACTTTTGGTTATAGGCATTTATGGAGATAAACTTTCCTCTCAGAACTACTTTAGCTGTGTCCCAGAGGATTTGATAACTTGTCTCTCCATTGTCATTTTCTTCATAGAATTTTTTTATTTCCATCTTGATTTCTTCATTTATGAAGTAATCATTTAGTAGGAGGTTGTTTAATTTCCACGTTTTTATATAGAAATGTGAGTTTCTGTTTTGGTTGATTTATACTTTTATTCCACTGTGATCTGGGAAGATACATGGTACGATTCCTATTTTTTTAAAATTTCATGAGGTTTACTTTGTGTCCTAGGATATGATCAATCTTAGAGAATGTCCCATGACCTGATGAGAAGAACGTATATTCAGTGAATTTTGGGTAGAATGTCCTGTAAATGTCAGTCAGAGACAATTTTTCTAGAGTTTTGTTTAAGTCCATTATTTCTTTATTAATTTTCTGTTTGGAGGATCTGCCTCGTGCCGTCAGTGGGGTGTTGAAATCTCCAGTGATTATGGAGTTGCTATTAATCCATTTGCTTAGCTCCAGTAAGGTTTGCTTTATGAATCTGGGTGCCCCTAAGTTGGGTGCATATATATTTAAAATTGTTATCTCTTCTTGTTGAACTGTGCCCTTCACCATTATATAAAGACTCTCCTTGTCTTTCACTACTTTTGTTGGATTAAAAACCAAATCATCTGAAATTAGAACTGCCACCCAGCCTTCTTTTGGCTTCCACTTGCTTGGAATACTGATCTCTACCCTTTTACTTTTAGTCTCTACGCATCCATGCAGGTTAGATGTGTTTCCTGAAGACAGCATATACTTGGCCTGTATTTTCTTATCCATTCAGCCAGCCTATGTCTCTTGAGTGGAGAGTTTAAGCCATTCACATTTATTGAGAGAACTGATAGGTGAGGTAGATTACTGTTCATTCTGTTGGGTTGGATGTTGTTGCTTTGCTTTCTGTCTTGAGCCATTGTAATATCTGGCCTTTAATCTTTGGGTTTAGGTTGTTTTTATATTCGTGAGTTTTTATTATGCTGTTCCTTGTGTAACACTGTTTTGAGTACTTCTTGTAGGGCTGGTCTTGGTGAATTCTCTGAGATTTTGCTTATCTGAGAATGTCTTTATTTCTCCTTCATATACGAAGCTTAGTTTTGCAGAGAATAAGATTCTAGGCTGGGCATTGTTTCGTTTCAGAAGAGTGAGAATGGGGCCCCAGTCTCTCCTTGCTTGTAAAGCCTCAGTAGAGAAATCTGGTGTTATTCAAATTGGATTTCCCTTGTAAGTTACTTGCTTCTTTCATCTTACAGCTCTTAGAAGGGCCTCTTTAGTTGATATTTTGGTCAGTCTGATGACTGCATGTCGTGACGTCTTCCTGTTTGCATTGAATCTCCCAGGGGTCCTCTGAGCTTCTTGAACTTGTATATTGAGATTTTGAGCAAGGCCTGGGAAATTTTCCTCTATTATATCTTCAAATAGCTTGTCCAACCCATGAGTGTTGTCTTCTTCCCCTTCTGGTCACCCTGTGACCCTCACATTAGGTTTCTTCACGTCATCCCACATCCCTTGTAGTCTTTGCTCTTTTCTCTTGTTTCTCTGCTCTATTTCTGTGACCGATTTATTTAATTGGAGGGTGTTATCTTCAATCTCTGAGATTATTTCTTCTGTTTGATCTACCGTGTCATTGAGACTTTCCACTGTATTTTGTAGTTCCCTGAATTGATTCTTCATTTCCAGGAGTTCGGTTAAACTTTTCTTCATTGTGTCTATTTCTTTAGTGAACTTTTTTTCCAGATCCTGGAGGCTTTTTGTGGTTTCTTTGTGTTGGTTATTGAGTTGTTCTTGCAGGTAGGTGAGTGTTCTTATGATCCACATACGAAATTCCTCTTCTGTCATTTTGGTTGCCTGATTTTGGTTGGTGTCCGTTTCTAGGGGGCTGGGGATCCTCTTTGGGGGTGTGTTTTCTGATTGGTTCTTCATATTTCCGGAGTTCCTTCGCTGATTTCTTCCCATGTCGATCAGTTGTTGTTTCTTTTCTTTAGGTTTTTGTTTGGGTATTCACATGCCTTGTTTAGTTTCTGAGCCGGTAGGTGGTGTCTGTGGGTGAGATTCAACCACTCCCTGTATAATGAGTCAGAAGGTGTCGTGAAAAGGGTGTGCAGGATGCTCTCCCTGTCAGTAGGTGGCGCTTGCTTGGAGGAACAGGCTACGCTGTTGTTTTTGTGTCCTGTTATCAGCTCTTGTTCCTGAAGAGAGAACTCTAGTGCCTCAGGTGGTGGGTGGGGCCCTGGGACTTCCAGGTGTGTCCTTTTCTCCCCTTTAGTGAGGGCTGGTCTTGGAGAGAGTCTGGGCGGAGCTGAGTTGGGTAAGCCCGCCCTCAGGCACCACCAAAGTCGTCAGCAGGGGTCAAAGTTCTGTTCTCTGCTTCCAGGCAAAGCTGACAGGGAGGGGCTGGAATGGCCCCGCTCAGTCAGAGAGTCTGCTTGTGGGGTGGGGCTGTCCTAGACCCGCAGTCTGGAGCGGGCCTGGCCTCTTTCCACCGTCCTCAACTCTGCGGCTACTCCTGGGCCTCTGTCAGCAGGCCAGACCACACGCCACCAGGCCTCCCCTGGCTGTGATGCCGGCGGGGAGGTTCCCTGCACAGGAACGCCACCTGGGCTGGGCGCAAGGCCTCCCTTTGAGGGGAGGGTTGTCCTCTAGGACGCTGATCTGCCCCTGAAGGCACACACACCTCATTAGGCTGTTTACGTATATCCCTTCTGTGCCCCGGGCAATGCGAGGCCTCAGTGCACGGGATGTGGTCTGCAGGTCTGACCTCTGGGTCCCGGAGTTCAAACTATATCCCCACCAGGGAGAGCAGTGCCAGTCCCAATTCACCCACAGTGAGCCCAAGCTGGGTCTATGTCTCTCAACCTCAGGGTCTGCCCCGTTCTCCTGGGATCACCATGCCAGCAGCACCTGGGAGGGCCGCCGGGCAGAGAGCTCATAGTCTAAGTTCCCCTTAGTCAGCTGTAGGGCCTCAAAAGGCACCCTGTAGGTGCCTCTGGCTGGTAGCTATATTGTCTCTCTGGGCAGCCAGGGGTTGGATCAGGGGAGAGGAGGAGGAGGCAATATGACGTCTGCCACGCGGCTCGGGTCTGTGCACATGGAGGTGCCACGAGGGAGTTGGGAGCCTGGTGCCACGTCTGCTACTGGCTTACTGCTCACTAGCGGCGGCCGTCGCTGAGCTGGTGTCCGCGGGTCTCTCCACTCGCTGGGGAGCCCACCAGCAGTCCAGGATGCAGGGGAGGGGAAACGGCAGATCCACCTATCCTTCCCGCTGGTCTCCGGGCTGCTCCAGGGGTCCCTGCTTCCAGTTCTCCTCCGCGACCTCCTCCCGTGGAGTCTCCCGTGGTCTCAGGTACTCCTCCTTCCAACCCTCATCTGATGTAGGCTCGTCTTCTTGCGTCTTTCTTCTAATTTCTGCTAGAATCTGTCTTTTCTTCAGAGACACTCTGTCTGGCGGTGTTTCTCATCCGCCATCTTCTGGGCAGGGCTCAGGAACTAGGTTTTGTTAGATGAGCAGAGGAGTAGAAAGAAGTCACATAATCAATGAAATAGCTACATTCTGCTTGTTGGTTTAACAGATGTACATGAGAGAACCTCACAAAGTAGATTGTTGAATTTTCAGTGGTGATGCTAGTTTGTTTTCATCCCTCAAAGGTCTGTTGCTCTGGTAGCTCCAATAGGCATACACCATCTTGAGTCCTGTGCTCAACTTCTCAGAAAGGTGAAGACTAGAGAAGACTGGAAAGTTTCTTCCTCCTTGTGGTTTTGCATCTCCTTTTTAATATCTTCCACTATTTCTCTCCTTCCCATAACTCATACTACCACCAACACAGCTACCTGATTCATCCTGCTATCCATTACCACCCTTTTCTGTCATTTATTTATTAAGTTGACAAACATTTGTTGAAGTTCTGGAATGTATGCTCAGACTAGGTGTAAGAAGATGCATAAGACACAGTAACTGTTGCAAGCTGTGTTCCCGAGAAAGGAAGCTCTGACATGTAGATTAGCATGCAGGAACTTTACTAGGGAGTAATCTTGAGATTAGCACCTGTGAAAGAAGAGAATGAAGCAAGATTGGGTAGAGGGAAATGTTAGGCTGTAATGTAGTTACAAGAATGACCTCAGCCAAATTGATAGGGAGTTCTGAAGCTGCAATGACCATATAGAGTTGCCCCAGCTGGGGTGAGGGAGCTGGGCCTTTATATTCCCCAATCAATCAGTTGTATGCAGGCTGCCCCCAGAATGGAAATGTGATCTTGGGTGAGGCACCTCTCCTCAGCCAGTGATAATTCTGAGAAAGAAGGTTGACATCTGAGTGCTGAGAGCCAGCAACACTCTCAGCAGCTGGGGTAATGTAATAGGTGCTTCAGGTCTAAAGGGCTCACCAGGACAGTACATCGCAGCATTGACTGCAGTCCCTTTCCTGAAGTAGTCACTGCCTGGGGCAGGGAGATGGTGGTGGTGTGTTATCCACACATATGAATTATAACCCTTTATTGTTGCCCAGTCTGATTTAGCTAAGGCCTACTGAGCTACTTTTAGTTACAACACTTCTGACACCGAATGTGTGGGGGTTCTTCCACACCAACAACCAGTTCTCAATTCTCTAGACCCAAGTGGATGTCCTACATTTGAATTCAATTCTAACACCAACCACCCAGAGTTAGTGTCAGACTCCAAGGGGTAGGGAACCTATGGCCTTGGGGTCACATGTGGCCTTCTGGATCCTTCAGTGTAGCCTTTTGACTGAATCCAAATTTTACAGAATAAATCCTGCCTTCACTTCAGATGACAGTAGCAAGTATTGGGTGTCCTTTTCCATTTGTCTATAGTCGTGACATTCTGGCTCTTCACAGCTGGCTCTTTCTCATCAATTAGTTCGAATGATGAGGTGGTAATCAAATGTCACCTTCTAAACAAGGTCTTCTCTAACCACCCCTCTCCCTGCCATGCAACAATAATGAGAATAACAGCTGACACTTTCTGGGAACTATGTGCCAAGCACTGCTCAGATCACCAGAAACAACCCAAATTAACAAATTTAGTCTTTACAACAATTTTGTAAGATAGCTACTACTACAGTTTTACAGATGAGAAAACTCTGTAAGATGGGGCACAAGGGTTTTAATTTGTCTCAGGTCTTAACAAGAATGTCAGTGCCAGGATTGTACTTCAAGCAGTGAGTCTCCAGGAGTCCATGCCCTTAACCATGACATTATGTTGCCTCTCCCAGTCACTAATATATCATCTTTTAAAATTTTCATTAGTAGCATTTATCCTTCTCACTAATTATGTTGCTTCTAGTTTTATGAGTTTACTTCTGATTTTCCCAACTATTGAGTAAAATCCATGATGGCAGAGACTTCATCTAACTTGTTCATTGCCCAATGCCATGTCCTTTTTCCTGACAAATCCAATCATTGCAGAGTAACCACAATGCAGCACCTTGCTCCAATTCAGGGCAACTTTGCAGGGCCATCTAGCTCTGAATCTCCCCATGGGGTCAACTGCAGCCTTTATTGTGACTTTATCACAATTCAACCCTTCCCTCTGCCAGACTTGCTTCTTCATTTGCCTACTGACATTGAGCTCCAGAGTACTCCCCAGTAAACCATCAGAATACACATCTCCGCCTCAGAATGTGTTTCCTAGACAACTCCACACAATCTTCTCAAGGATTGTGAAGATATTAGATTTAGAATCTAGATATTAGAATTACCTAAGGATCATTTAAAAATTCTCAAATCCATTACTGACACCAAACCAATTAAATCAGAATATCTGAGGGTAGGGCCTAGGCATCTATAATTTTGAAACGTTTAAGATGATTCCAATGTGCAAAAAGGATTGAGAACCACTATTGTATATGAAATCTGAAGAAGGAATAAGGGTCTCTATTGTCTTTCCTGACAAACTCAAAATAAATATAAATAGAATAAACAGAATATAATTATTTGTTCTAACCACATAGTGATGGTAAGAGAGGTGAGAGAACTGAGACTCTGCTAGGAGAAAACAACATAGAAATCACTCTTGATTTGTATATAATCTTTACCTGTAAAAATGGGTGAGCAGCACTATGTGTGAGTGAGCCTAGTGCTGACCAAGTGAATCAAAGTGTTGTGACTTCCAATCTCAGCATCATCATTAGGGCTGGAACATACATCTCTAATTTGACTCCAGCAGATAATGCATAGTCTGACTCTTCCAAGCCCAGTTTTTAACTGAGAGAAGAAGCCATTCTGCAGTAGACAAATAGACTATTTTTCCATTTTCCTCTTTCTTAAACTTTTGAGGCACCAAGGGAGCTATACAAACAACACATTTGTCAGTAGTTAATATACCGGGAACCATTGCAAGATGATCTTCACTTGTAAGCACATTATGTGCTTGAATTAGAGCTGCCTAGCACTTTGGTATGTATGGGGAATAGAAGCATGAAGGAAGGAAGTGCCACTTAGACAATGCTATTTCATTTGAAGTAGATACCATATCATGCTAAAATCAACTTTCCTAAGTCCTCTCTGTGTGTGTGTGTGTGTGTGTGTGTGTGTGTGTGTATGTGTCTACAAGCATACTTGCATGAATATCAAAGAGGAGAAGCTAGGTTATATGGTGACAAACATCCTCAAAATCTTAATGACCTAAAACAACAAAGGTTCTTGTCCACATTGCATGTTCACTGTAGGTAAATAGAGGGTTCTGATCTATGTCACTCTCACTCAGTAATCTGGGATGAGGTAGACTCTACCTCTGTGCTCACATAATTGCAGAGGAAAAAACAGAGCATATGGTGAGTCATGCACTGGCTCTTAAAGATTCTACCCAAAAGTGACACATATTCCTTCTACTCACATTTCATTGGCCAGAGTAAATCACATGTATCCACCTAACTTCAAAGAGTCAGGGAAATTCAATTCTACAATATGCCCAGGAGAATTGAAAATATTTAGTAACTGGATGAATGATTATCACAATTCATATTGCATTGATAATACAGAGAGTTAATACCAACAGTACTGGACTAAGAATTAGGAAGTTTGGTTTCTATTTCTGGTTTTATTCATAATCCATGGCTTGACAACATTGTTTCTCCAATTTAAAGTATATAAAAGATTTAGAATAAATCAGTGTCTCCCAAATGCCTCAATGCTTGTCTATGATAAGACATTCATCAGGACCCAGAGAATTAAAAAATTAAATTAAAAAGGCAAATGTAGTGATCCCATGTTTATTAGATTTAACTTTATCTGTATCAAACCTTATTTCATTAATAACGGAATGTCAGTAATAACTACCATCTACTACTTCTATTATTATCTTTAATAATAATAATAATAGTCAAATGTATACAGGGCTTTCTAGGAGCCAATAACTGTTGTAAGAACCTTATATAATTAACTCATTTAATCCTTATGAAGTAGTTACTCTTATCATTCCTATTTTATAGATGAGGCAGAACAAAATTAAATCATTTCTCAGGTCACATTGGATGGTAACAAGCAGAGTCTGAATTCAAATCCAGGCAGTGTGGCTTTAGAATCCTCATTCTTCATTACTATGTCATGATACTGTATCTTGGCAACATCAAATTTCACAACCAAATAATGTGTCCCCAATTCTAGGTTTTATTTTTTTGTTCTAAATTAATTTACAGTCCACTCTAGACATTAATAAAAATATTGAGAAGTCAGTATGTCCCAGAGAATCACTGGGTTATAGTACATATTATATTAAGATAGACTTGAAAATTCTGAGAAATCACAGACCCTTATTTTGAAGCTTCTTACACTTTATGGAAATCAATTTAATCTAAGCTTCCATAATATTCAGTTTATAGAAATGGTAAGAGAAACAAGCAGAACTAATTATAATTTTTATTTATTTAGGGGAGAAAATTTCAATGAAATAAGTAAATATTTGGTCCCATTCTCTTTTAAGTTAGATTTATTATAATTACCGGCACTTTCCTTTTTTCTATATTGTAGCATTTCATTTTGCCTTCTAACGTGATTGTATGCATCTTTCCCAATAGACAGTTAGCTATTCTTGAATTCAAAAATTGCTTTATATTTTTGACTGTGCCTCCAAATGAACATTACATGGTGCTCTACCCATCCTAGGCACCCAATTCAAATTTGCTTGGCTAATTGAACAAATAAATCTCTGTCTCTTTTGCTATGACTCTAGCACAAGTTGAGGAAAACAAGATGGAGTCTGGACAATTTCTTTGTAAGCAAAACAGTTTAACTCTTAGGGATGACAGGGAAGAACCATAAACATTTTAGAATCCAAGGGGGCACCAAATATTGCCTAAATTTAGATTCCTGACCTCTCAAGTACCTTCCCTCGGGCATGAGTATTAGCCAAGGAACTCTGCAGGGTTGGCAGAAGACTTCCCAGGCCCAGCATGAACTGATGTAGCCAGGGATTAGCACCTGAACACACCAGCAGTGATCCAGTCGGTAGAGAAAGAGCATCTGGGAAAGGGGTTTGGAAGAACAACACTTCTTATTATGTATCCTGTTGTCCATTGAAGACGGGGTTTCTGTCCTACTTTCTGTCTGATTTGGAAATATACCCATGTCAATGTCCTTCAGGTAAGACCACCAGAAACACAACTTAGTTCAACAAGTTGTATTTATTACTCATTGCAGTGAGAGAGATTGCATACCATGGGGAACCATATATAAAGTGTCTTAGTAAGAAGGTGACAAAAAAGAACTTCTTATAGAATTTGGGCTTTATTTGGATGGTTTGGGATAGAGTCTAAGGAAGCAAGTGTTCATTCTATGTTGGATGCTAAAAGAAAGTAGGGGAAACTCTATGATTGGGTGCTTTGTGGGTGGCATAGTGAACTTGATTTTGTCTGTGCTTAGAATTATGAAATAGCCTTATCTTGTTTCATTTTATCTTGCTCTCAGAGTAAGCTTGTCTTTGGTTGGTATTCTGTGAGATTGTACGTGTCCAACAAAAGAACAAAATAGCCTGGCCTTAAGCATCAGACTGGCTTATGAATAATATTGAGGTCTAGCTGTGAATGTCAGCTCATTTCTGGGCATTAGAGACTGCTTTATTCTCACTCATTATGATAGCAGCCCTGAAAGCAAAGCTGGTGACAAGTTGGTACTCATAACTAAGTTAAGATGTAAGAGAGTGAAGAAGGTGGTTCCTGGCACTGCCCTAAACATAAGTAGCTTCTGCATAGCATTAGGTATTCATCTGAAGTTTGTGAGAATCTCTTTAATAAAACCAGGGCAACAGCCAAAAAGCCCCAAATTCTTGTCAATTTAACTGTAAAGCTGACAAGAAGCAAGAAACACCCATTTATGGATTGAATCGTGTCCCTCCAAAATTCCTATGTTGAAGCCCTAATCCCCAGTGTGACAGTATTTGGAAGTGGGGCCTTTGGGAGGTAATTAGAGTTAGATGAGGTCATGAGGGTGGAGTCTTCATGATGGCATTATTGCCCTTGTTAGAAGGGACACCAGAGAGCTTGCTTGTTTTCTCTCTCAGAAGAGGTCATGTTAGCATACAACAATATGGCAGCCATCTATCAGTCAGGAGAGCCTTTATCAGAACCTAATCAGATTGGCACTCTGATCTCATATTCGCTGACTCCAGAACTGTGAGAAAATACATGTCTATTAGTTAAGCCACCAAGTCTATGGTATTTTCTTATGGCAGCCCTAGCTGACTAAAACACATCTGTAAATACTATATCATTTAATTAAAAGGAGGAATTTATTTTTGTCCCTGAGTGAACCACCAGGCCCAGGTGGTAGGGTCTATAGCTTTACCTCATCAGAACTAAGATTAAGCTGCATATGAAGTGGTAATAAGTGTTATATTTAATAAATAAACCTAAGTTTTAAAATAGTAAAGATATCTTGAAAGTATTTGAATGGACTTTCCCCCTCTCTTCCAGGTTCTACAAATGGAGCTTGAGCTGCAAAAGACCCAGTATTTTGCTAGGTTTTACAGCAATTTCCTCCATGAGCTGGGTGCCTGCAGAGCACTCTTCCTATAAGACTTCTTTGGGACCAGGAGAGTCATTTTCACCACCCACATTTATCCTTCATTTCCTTTAAGTACAAAATGACTTCAAGTGACTGAGTTTAAAGCATTCCATTTTATTCTAAAACACAAAACAATCTGTTTATTTCTTAGCTCTTCAGGCAAATGAGCTCTTTGTGTTTTCTGATTTTACATTAACCAGTGGAGCTATTCCCATGGATCTACTATTTTGGGGATGGGCAAAAGGAATGGGGAGCCCTGGCAAACTGAAAGGAGGGAATTCAGTGGATATCTTTTAGTTCTTAATCTTGGTAAGCAGGGTCTTCTAGAACTAGGTGTTGCAACTGTGGTGTGAGGATCATTTCTGCTTTTCAGCTGGACTTTGGTTTCTAAGCACCTTCTCTGACTCTTCTCTTTCATCTGCCTCCAATCTGATCATATTCTTGACTGAGCTCACCAGGCGGCAGTCTACCAGTGGTGCCTGTGTACCCACAATCCACCCCTCCTGCTTCGACACACACAGACATGCACATGCTACACAAAGAGTCTCACTCACATATCAGCAAGGAAATGCCCTCATCCCTTTTCTCTTCTAAATCTAGCAAATAGGGCCTCACCTTCCCTGCTAGAACCAGTTTGTAAACTTCAACTCTTTATCCTCAGCTGCCCTCCCCACAATCATGAGTTATAACAATCATTTTCACAGAATTGCTTGCCTTTTAATAACATGTGTCATAAATAAATGTAATAACAGAATCAGAGACTATTAGAAAAGTGATTTTTATAACCACTATAATGTACCTTTATTGCCTAGCAGAGTGCTTGGCATATAGAAGGTGCTCAATAAGTACTAATTGAATGAATGAGCCCATGATTTTTAGAGTTGAAGAAACTGAGGTCCACTGATATATCAAGTTTCTTACTCTGGCAAGTTAGCATAGAGCCAGTATTCTGAACTCATAGAAACATTTGTAGTGTTCAGTGAAGGGTCTCAAATCATTGAAAGAGAAACACAAAATAGTTTTTTTTTTCTCAATTACTGTTTCCAACTGCTCCCAAACCTCCTTTCTTAGTGAGGAGTTTATATCTTAATTTCATGCCTTTTTAGCCACTTTCAGTTATTAGAACAGCTTCATTCAAGTTTTCATGATTCAATCCTGTTCATTTTGCAAAGTCAATGTCATATTCAGTCAAAGCTAGTTTCTTCTCCAACGGGAAATATAAATTTGTGTCCCTATCGGCTTGCATGGAGGGGATTCTAAAGGTCTGAGGGTTGAGGTGGTGCATAGGGTCTGCTTTTATAGCCACCTTCCACTCCATCTTCTTTGCAATAATTTGTGCAGAAAAAAAGTGAGGAAAACCCAATATGCTATACACAATGGTCTATGGTGGGGTTGTTCTCCTTTCCTTGCTTAGTTCTAATTGTTGCTCTGGCTTGTTGGGTTTGGACTCCAGGGACAGTCAGTGGCTCTTAAGCCACACTGATGAGGGCTCTCTCCTATGCTACTTCTTCCACATTCTACTGAAGTTCATGACTGCAGTGACAGTCCCCAAAAATAGTGTAGTCTTTAATCCCTTTAGTGTCTCCAAATATAAGGCCTTAAGTTGAGAAGGAAATTATTTTGATCACAAACATTAATAATATACCAAGCAAACTTTCCCTTTATGTGTTCTTAGTTGGACTTATGAGGGAGGGGAGTGGTCAATTCTGCCCAATGGCACGCCTCAGCAAGCCATACAGAAAGTCAGCAGCCTTCTAGCACCTGGTGGGGAAGGGGAGGTATTTCTAAAGCTAGAACATGAGGTATTTAATACCTCTATTTCTCAATCACCATTTTCAATACTGCACAGTTAATGCTATCTTAATGTATTCTCAATAATAATTCCCATGTTGTGTTAGGTGTCTTGAATACACATACATATATAATATACATATAATTTAAATATATAATGCATATATGTGCTTATATATGTTATAGTATGCATATGTATAAATATACATATGTATATATTTACACACATAATATGTACACATTCATCATATACATCTATGTGTGTGTGTATGTATTCAGTGAGCTGGGAGTGGGAAAAGAAAAACCATAACATTTTGCTAGGTTGTGTGTATAATGTGAATTCATGGCTCCCTCTCTCTGGTTTTTCCTATTTATTTAGTGTGGTTTTAATTTTAAGTAGGAAGGTTCTGAGATTAATCTTAATCAAAAGAGAATGTCAGATAAAATCTTTTTAATAAGGAAAGAATTTGAAAGTATTAAAAGAGGAAGACAAAATGAAAAACTCTATATGTGGAAGCAAAAAATGATTAATGGCAGCAATGAAGGAAAATAAATACAGATAGACCTGAGTGAGATGAATGGTATGAATGACCTAATAGAGGGGCTAGCCATCCTAGGACTTTATGCTTATAAGCCTTCTGTACCAGATCCTAGAACTTGTGGAGGACAGAGGAAAATTAGTATTTAAATCCAATATTGTCTTATATCTCAGCATAATGGCAAAAACAGTGAAGTGTAACAAAACAAGTGAAGGAGAGGATGTGGATCAAAGAGAGCTCTTATACATTGCTGGTATGAGTATAAATTGATACAACTTCCTTGGAAAATGATTGGGTATAATCTCACAAAGCTGAACATGTGTACATTTTATAGTTCAGCAACCTCATGTATAAATATATATAATTAAGGGAAACTCTCACATATATGCTCCAGAATATATATAAGATTCTTTATAACAATAGTGTTTGCAATGGTAAGAAACAAACAAAATCCCAAAACTCAGAACATCTCAAATGTCCACCGATAGGAGAATGAATAAACTAGATTGGGATATATTCACAAAAGACTATCATACATTAGAAAAAATGAATTAGTTGAATTATAGCAAATACTGATTGGCTATTCACTGAAGCTAGTCCTTCTTCCTCCCGGCATACAGCTGAACTACATTTTCCAGTCTCCTTTGTATTCATGGGTGACCATGTGTGTCAGTTTGGATCCTCTGGGGAGTCAACACAAAGATGGAGTTAGAAGTACAAGAGTTTTACTGAGGATGAGCTCTGTGAACAACAAAGGACAGAGGGAACATGAGTGGGTAGGGAGAGCCTTCAGACCAGGTTGCTGGTCTGACCCCTGTGAAAGGAGAGGGTAACAAAGGAAGAGTGGATACGGAAAACTTCAAACTGTAGGGCAGCTCTGAGAAAGTTTTGGCCATCTCAATGTTATAGGTCCAGCACAAAGATTGCACTGCCCATAGATGAATTCTGCTTTATGCAGAAATTTCCAGGCCTTAGTGTACTTTCTGTGCTCCATCATTGGCTGGTAACTGCCTGGGAAAAGCCTAACCTCAGTTCAAATGTTGTGACAGATCCTGAAGATGCTGCAGCTGGAGGCTCTCAGCTTACTGTACTCCTCTGGCACCTTCTTCATTGGAGAGAGACCTAAAAAGTACACCTCCATGGCTATCACACCATGTGACTGAGCTTACAGAAATGGAACATGAGAGGAAATGATGTGCACGACTTCCAGATCTGACCCACAGAAATTTCCTATATGGATCCTCTATGTTTTTCCTCCCTCTCCAGACTGGGGAAAGATATATATGGCAACATAGGAAGCCATATGTTGAAGACAGCATAGGACAAAAATGGAGGAATTCTAAGTTTCTGATTTAACACTTGGATGAGAGCCACCCACTATTAGAGCATGTACATTGTAGATGTTATGCAGGAGAGAAATGAATTTCTATTGAGTTGCAGTATTGAGATTTGAGGGCTTATCTATTATGACAGATAATTATACCCTAAATCATGCTTTTAGCAACTCATTAAATCACAGATGAATCTTGGAAATCTAATTTTGAGAGAAAAAAGATCTCTGAAGATAAAATACAATAAACTAAAATTTTATAGACTCAAAACCAAGTGAATCTAATAATATATTGCTTAAGAATCATATTTTCAGAGCCATGAAATGATTTTAAAAATTAATGATAGTGGTTAATTCTCAGGGGAGGGAGGGGGTTGGACTGAGAAGAACATATAGGTAGATGGGAAACGTGTGTAGTAAGATTAATCACAACTTCTCAGATAGTAATTATATCATCCTCTTTAATCTTTCTTTGCGTGGAAATACTTGTTAAAGGCAGAGGTTTCTTGTTAGATGGAGAATCCCTGCTATGGTTTCTTCAGGGCTATCAAGTATGCCTATCAAAAAGCTCTTATTCTTGGGGGAACAGTTGTGTTTTGAAGTAAATATATTTTTCTAAGTTATCAAGAAATCACCAAACTTAAGAGATACAAGCTGAAAATTCAAAATATTTTTTTTACACTCAAATATCAGGTACAGATAATCAAATTGAATTTGAAAGTGGGATCGGTTAGGAATTGTGTTTGGCTGCAAGTGCACAAACTGAAAAAATAATAGCTTAAACACAAAAGGATTTATTGTCTCACATTAAAGAAGTCTGAAATTTGAAAGTCCTTAAAAGTCAAGATGGCTGCCGGATCTCTATTATCTAACTTGCATTCCAGGTAGCAGGGAAGGCAAAGAACAGCCTTCCAGCAGCCTTCCCAAAAGTTCCAACCAACATTTGCACTTTCATTTCAGTAACGGGGCTAAGAATAAATTGTCTCTTCTTCAGGATCACATGCCCAGCTAAAATTCAGGGTTCTACTAAAGGAAGAAGAGAATGTCTATTGGGAAACAACTAGAAGCCTCTGCCACTGAGTGTAAAAAGATAAAAATGGGCCCCAAAATAAAAGGCACCTTGAGCAAAATTGACCATATACAAATCTCATGACCAAATCATTCTACTACCCTATAGAGAAATTTTTGCAAATACACATTAGAAAGCACGTACAAGAATCTTTATAACAGCAATGTTCATAATATCAAAAAACTAGAGAACAACCAAATGTCATTAATAGTTGAATAGCTGAATAAATTGTGATATAGTCATATAATAAGATGCTATAGTGAAGTGGAAATCAACCACATATCTCAACAATATGGTAAGGAATAACAGAAACACATCCCAGTGGAATAGAATGTTGGTTCCATTGATATAAAGTTCAAAAATTGGCAAAATTAAGTCATGTTAAAGTATATACATGTAGGTAGTAACAAATATATATCTATAAAGAAAAGCAGGGGGATGATTAACACAAAAGTCTGTGTTATGGGATGAATTGTGTTGTGCAAAATTCACGTTGAACCCCTAACCTCCAGTAGCTCAGAATTTGACAGTATTTGGAGACAGGGCTTTTAAAGACGTAATTAAGTGAAAATGTGATCTTTAGGGGAGATCCTCATCCAATATAACAAGTGTCATTATAGGAAGGGGAGATTAAGACACAGACATGCACAGAAGGATGATCATGTGAAGACACAACAGCACAGCTATCTGCAAGCCAAGAAGAAAAGCTTTCGAAGAAACCAAACCTGCTACATAACTTGATCTCTGACTTCTAGTCTCTAGAACTGTGAGAGAATAAATTTCTGTTGTTTAAGCTACACATCCCATGGTATTTTTATTATGGCAGACTGAGTAAACTAATAAAGTCAGGATTATGGATTTATATGGCATTTGGGACAGAGGGATGCAATCAGGAAGAGCCATAGATGGATCTTCTAAGGGGATAATTTTCTATATTTTCATGTGGATGGTGGGTATGTAGGAATCTTAGTAATACTGTTATTTCAACTTTAAATATATTTTATATGACATCTTGTATGTATGGTATCTTTCACCATTTAAATGTGGAGAAAAAAGAAGGAAAAAGAAATATATGAAGATAGGCATTTAAGTAAAGGAAAATGATCAGAATTAGAGGCATTTAAACAAAAATCTGTATCATATAATTGCATTTTGGAAGGGACATTCAAACCATAGCACACGGTATTTGCAACATGGCACTTGAAATAAATTTTGCAATACTAAACCAATCATATTATTCTTAAATTTGATTATAATAGGTGTTTATACATAACCTGTGTGAAGGGTGATACCAATTCTTTACATTGGAAACTAAATGAACATTGACTACTTGAACTGTTATCAGTTTAAATTTTCATAAAATATTTAATGAGATATAATATTTTTAAAATGTTAAAATTTTTCAGCTTTAATATTTTTATTAAAATTTGTTAATTATTAATTATATTTTATATCTGGCTTTTAATCTTAGATAATTTTGGTTTATATAATTAGTGTAAATAATTTTCACAAATTACATGAAAATATTGACTATAGTAATGTAATTAGGTATTTTGCTTGAAATAAAGGCAAGAAAAACTTTTTATAAAATAAACACAGTCATTAATAAAGTACATTTGTCTTTATCTTATTGCTTACCTAAATATCACCAATCCATCAACAGAACAACTGAACAGGCACAATAATGATTAAATTTACTAGGTTAGCCTTTCAAACATACAAACTTTTAAAGTTTGCTATTATGAAGCTATATTTGCCAAGATAAGAGGATAGCATACATGAGTATATCTTAGTTTTTACCAGGTAACAAATTGATTTATAACTTTTAACTATTCAGACATGTGGTACATGTGGCTACATGTATATTTGTGCTCCTCATGCCACAAATATTATGAGCAGGCTTTCTGACTCTTCTCTTTTTCCTCAAGGAGTTTGGATTTCCTCCTAATTCTCTTTCCTTTTCTCTTGCTTACATTCTTACTCTCTCTAATTTGCCAAGCAATTTATGTGTGCCTCAGTTTTCACCCTTAAACTTGCATACTCATTTCATTATGATCCGCAGAAAAACAAAGGGAGTCCCAGAAAATAGGACCAATTCTCCTTAGAATGGGCTACCATGTTTATTTTTGTACTAGAGAGTGATCTTCTTTAGAGGGCTTACCAGACAATTCTATGCCCTGTTCTTCTACTTTCTTTCTTCTTGCTTGCTCCCCATTTTCCCTCTGAGAATTAAGCAACTAATTTATATTTCCTGACATCTTTTTGTGGCTGAGTTTGAGACCTCAGACAGTGGTATTTGAATTTTTTAAAATGTCCACATTCATAGGGGAAATTTTAATATTAGAACTCTCTAAGAGATTTTTTAACAGAAATGCGTCATTTTCAAACAACATGTATATGAAATATTACAATTTTACAGTTTGAGTTGTGAATTTTGTTGCCAATAGCAAAAGAGAAGAAGCATAGAAAGGTGTTTTTTAAATCAGTGTATTAATTTCTTTTACCAAAATACATCCAAATTCCTAATCCTAAAGCCATTCCTCAGGAAGCATTTGAAGTTTGTGTTTACCTTGTTTCCAGCTTTCAAGATCTCAGGGCTTAAGAGAGATAGCTGCTCTAAATTTTCTTTAAAGTACAGATTCAACCTTTCAACTACCAAACACCATTTATTTATTACTTCTTTCCCCCACAGACTTGATGTTTTAAAAACAGTGTCTAGAAAACAAATTATATTTATTATAACATAATTTTCTTTTCTGTTTTTAGTTAATCACAAACATCTAGAACTACCAAACAAAGCTTTGGAACAGCATTAAGTAACTGTGATCCTACCCTAAAATGATGTTATTATAACAGAAGCAAAGTAAGACATCTTTTTTAATTATTCTGAACATTTCTATTGAAATGAATATGTTATTTCAGTTATGCCTTCTAAAAATATTGAAAATAGCCTGCAGATCTGGCTTGGTTTTACTGGTTATTACGTCCCTTTACTTCTTGAAAAATCGTTAGTTGTTGACATAAAAAATGCTAGCCTGAGGCCAAACTTCTGGTTATGACCACATGAGGACACGGGCAAATCCTCTCTCTAAATAACAACTATGGAGCTGTACAAAACTGAGAAAAAAAGTTTTAGTGCTCTGAAAATTGACCAAAGGCATATAATAACCTGAAGGGCATTATGCTTGAAATCCTGCTGAATTTTAGGTAAGAACTATGGGGGTCCATAGTGCTGTTGACTGTGGCTGCTCCCATCAAACTCCCCTGCTGTCTTCCCTAGCTCAGTTAAGTGCAGAGGTTCTGCCAGCTTCTCTGCTGCCGTTAAAGGGTACTCACTCAATTTGGAGTGTTGGGTGCTGTCCATGCCCAACCATGTTGTCAAGAGAAGTGATGATTTCTGAGGTCCTACTCAGTGCTCAGAATAGGAGAAAGGCAAGTGAGGCATTCATCTTGGGTGCAAAATTTAAGAAGGTATCAAAAAGCACATTAATCAAGATAAATAATATTTCAATGCAATATTTTTACAAATCAAAATTAACATAAAAATCCATTGAACAAAATATCAAAATTTTAAAGAAAGATGAGTCCCATCCCTGGCAATGGATCTACTTCAGTTGTGGTTGGGGCAATCATATTTCTGGCTAAGGCATTTATCAGAGAAAAATGTATATTGGTTTTAGTTGTATAAGTATTTAAAGCTATAAATTTTCCTCTGGTAAGTGCTTTAGCTATATCCATAGATTCTATTAGAAGTTAGGTCATGTTTTTGTTGTTATTTCCAAGAATTCTTCAATTTTTGTCTGTATTTTTCCTTTGATTGTTCAGCAGGTTTTTTTGTTTTTTTAATTTCCAAGTAAAATATATTTTTAATTTTTAAAATTAATTTCTAGTTTTATTGTACTGTGATTAGTGAATACCGTTTGTATTATTTCTATTCTTGGAATTTAGTGAAGCTTTCTTCATGGCCTAAGATCTAGCCATTTTTAATGAATGATTCATGTACACTTGAAGAAAGTATATTCTCTATTGTATAAATTCAGTTTGCTATGATATACATTATGGTTTCCTACATTCCTATAAATTTTAGTCAACTTACTCTGTCTTAGACTGAGAGTTATGTATAGGTCTCCTATTATTAATGTGTATCTTTCATCTATTTTTCTTACATTTACATTATATATACACACACATATACTCTTTTTGTATGTATGTGTGTGTGTGTGTATATATATATACACATATATACAAATATACAGTATTTTACTAGGAAGTGTACTTTATTCCTTTTTTCTTTTTTCTTATATCATTCAATATTTAGAAAAGGTTATAATTTGGTATTTATTGTTACTTTTATACTAATATCATTATACACACACAGACATATACACATATACATTTTCCCTTTTTATGGATACACACTACTGGTTCCCTGCTATGAATACTCTTGAAATGTGTTAGTTTTATTTTCTTATCTTTTACCTTCCTACTAACCATTACCTTATATGAAGTATTATGTTTGTAATTCCAATTACTAACTGTGCTTCACAGAATAATGCCCTCCCCAAAGATGTCTGTGTCCCAATTCTCAATACCTGTAAATATGTGACCTTACATGGCAAAAGGAACTTTGAATATGTGATTAAGTTAAGGACCACGAGATGAGATGATTATCCTGGATTATCCAGGTGAGCCCAATATAATCACAAGAGTCCTTATAAGTGGGAGGAAATAGGGTCAGAGTCAGATAAAGAGACAAGATGATGGAAGCAGAGGTTGGAGTGATGTGGCTAAAAGCTGAGAAATGCAGGCAATCTCTGGAAGCTGGGAAAGGTAAGGAAATAGATTCTCTCCCAGAACCTTCAGAAGTAATGCAGCCTGGCCGGGGCGTGGTGGCTCACGCCTGTAATCCTAGCACTCTGGGAGGCCGAGGCGGGAGGATTGGTCGAGGTCAGGAGTTTGAAACCAGCCTGAGCAAGAGCGAGACCCCTGTCTCTACTAAAAATAGAAAGAAATTAATTGACCAACTAAAAATATACATACAAAAAATTAGCCGGGCATGGTGGCACATGCCTGTAGTCCCAGCTACTCGGGAGACTGAGGCAGGAGGATTGCTTGAGCCCAGGAGTTTGAGGTTGCTGTGAGCTAGGCTGATGCCACGGCACTCACTCTAGCCTGGGCAACAAAGCGAGACTCTGTCTCTAAAAAAATTTAAAAAAAATAAAAATAAAAAAAGAAGTAATGCAGCCCTGCAGATCCATTTTGGACTTCTGACTTCCATAACTGTAAGATAATAAATCTGAACTGCTTGAAGCCACTAAGCTTGTGGTTATGATTATAGCAGCAACAGGAAAATAATATACTACTTACAATGCAATCAGCAAATTTTTTCTACTTCTGATATACTCTCACTCTCGTCCATTATATTTTAATATATAAGTATTTGTATTATTTCCTCCTATATATATCATTCAGACTCAAATCTACAGGAGATTATATATTTGATGCTTAAAATCAGTCCTTTTGCTATTGTCTTGTCATTTTGGGTTTCTCAAATTAATTTGCTAGTAGATATCTCAGAAAGTGTTCATTGGAACAATATTTCCTTAAATCTTCCATGCTCATAACATCTCTGTAGACTTTACCTTGAAAGACAGCTTTGCTGAATATAAAATCCTTGGCCCATATCTTCTTTCTTTGAGTATTTTAAATATGTTACTCTACTGTCGTTTGACTTAGACCTTAGTATGAAAAAGTCTAAAGAAAATCTGATTTCTCCCCTATAAAAAGGCCTTGATCTTTTTGCACAAGAATAAAATTCAAAGCTTGGCATGGTGGCTCATGCCTATAATCCTACCATTCTGGGAGGCTGAGGCAGGAGGATCACTCGAGGTCAGGAGTTTGAGACCAGCCTGAGCAAGGGTGAGACCCTGTAGCTACAAAAAAATAGAAAAAATTAGCCATGCGTCATGGCATGTGCCTATAGTGCAGATACTTGGGAAGCTAAGGCAGGAGGATTGCTTATAGGAGTTTGAGGTTACAGTGAGCTATGATGATGCTACTGCACTCTAGCCAGGGTGACAGAATGAGATCCTGTCTCAAAAAAAAAAAGAGAAAAGCATAAATTTCAAAGAGATCAGAGATTTAAATATAGAATATTAAATTATGTAAGTACTGAATAAAATTAATGAATTTCTTTATAACCCGAGAGTGGAAAAAACATTCTTAATTATAATTTAAAATCCACAAGCAGTGAAAGAAAAGACTAAAACATTTTATTACATTAAAATTTTTTGCATGGCAAAAAAAATCATCAAGCAAAATCATAAGAGAAACCTGAGAAAATATATTTGCAATGCATGCCATTTAACAAAGAGATATAAAATGAGATGGTCTAATATACAAAATGATCCCAAAAATAAAGCATAAGAAGGTCAACAATATGAAAAATAAATAGACAAAGGATATGACTTTAAGCTCACAAATGAAATAATAAATGGATTTTTAAATATGTGAATATTTGCTCTATATTGCTTACTATATAAGAATGGCTAATTAAAACTACACTGAGATGTTACTTCTCATGTACTAGTTGACAAAAATCCAAAAGTTTATCAACATACTCCATTGGTAAAGCTATAGGAAAATGATCATAATCATACCTTCTGGTAGGTATGCAAATGATACAACTCCTATGGAGGTTAATTGGACAACAACTAAAAAATTTACATTTATATATATTTCATGTCTCAGCGATAGCACTTCCAACCCAGAGATACATTATCAGATACCTGAAATCACTTATGAATAGTTATTCTTTACAACATTATTTGTGTTAGAAAAAGAGCAAACATAACCCACATCTCTATCATTAGGGAACTGATTTACTAACTGGAATACTATATAGCCATAAAATGAATGCAAAAAATCATTTTACACTGATATGGAAGTTTTCTCAATTATTAGTTACAACCGGCATCTGTAGTATGCTACATTTTGTGTAAGAAATGAAGAAAATGGCAATGTAAGTATACATATATGTGTATATTTTCACCTCTGCCAGCAAAACACAATTGTGAGGGTAAAACAAAACTAATAAAAATGGTTACCTTTAGTGAGAATAAAATACATGGTCCTCTCAATAGATGCAGAAAAAGTATTCAACAAATTCAGCACCATTTTATGATAAGAATGCTTAACAAAATAGGCATAGATTACCTCAAAATGATAAAATAATATATGACAAACTCACAGCCAACATCATACTGACCAGGGAAAAATTGAAAGCACTCCTAGTTAGAACTGGAACCATACAGGATTGCTCTCATCACCACTTCTATTCAACATAGTGCTAGAAGTCCTAGCTCAAGCAATCAGACATGAGGAGGAAATCAAGGGCATCCAAATGCGGCAGAAGAAGCCAAACTATTGTTCTTTGCTGACAATATGATCTTATATCTATAAAACCTCAAAGATTCTGCCATGAGACTACCAGAATTGATAAATTCAGCAAAGTCTCAGGTTACAAAATGAATGTATACAAAACATTAGCATTCATATAAGCCAACGACAGTCAAACTGAGAACCACATCAATGACTCAATACCTTTCACAATAGCAACAAAGAAAATAAAATACCTAGAAATATATTTAACTAAGGACATAAAAGACCTCTGTGAGGAGAACTACGAAACAATGATGAAAGAAATAGAAGAGGCTGTAAACAGATGGAATACCACACCATGCTCATGGATTGGCAGAATCCATGGCTAAAATGTCCAACTACCCAAAGTGATCTACAGATTTAATGCAATCCCTGTTAATATGCAATCATCATTTTTTGCAGATCTAGAAAAAATAATTCTATGCTTTGTATGGACTCGAGAAAACCTCATATAGTTAAAGCAATCTTAAGCAAAAAGAGCAAATTGGGGAGCATCAATTTACCAGACTTCAAGCTATACTACAAGGGTATAGTAACCAAAACAGCATGGTACTAACACAAGAACATAGACACAGACCAATGGAACTGAACTGAAAATCTAGATATAAAACCATCCTCATATAGCCATCTGATCTTTGGCAAAATAGACAACATACACTGGGGAAAAGAACCCCTATTCAATAAATGGTCCTGGGAAAATTGGATAGCCACATGTAGAAGACTGAAACAGGATCCGCACCTCTTACCTCTCAGAAAAATCAACTCACTGTAGATAACAAACTTAAACCTAAGGCATGAAACCATAAGAATTCTAGAAGAAAATGTTGGAAAACTCTTATAAACATCAGCCCAGGCAAAGAATTTATGAAGACCCCCAAAACACAGTATCAACAAAAATAAATAAATGGGACATGACCAAATTAAAAGGCTTCTGTACAGCCAAAGACACTATCAATACAGCAAATAGACAATGTACAGAATGGGAGAAAATATTTGCATGCGATTTGTCTGATAAAGGGCTGATAACTAGAACCTATATAGAACTCAGAAAAATCAGCAAGAAAAAAATCAAATGACCCCATTAAAAAGTGGGCAAAAGACATGAGCAGAAAGTTTTCAAAAGAAGACAGAATAATGGCCAAGAAACATGAAAAAATGCTCAACATCTCTAATCATCATGGAAATGAAAATCAAAACCACAATGAGATATCACTCAACTCCAATGAGAATGGCTTTTATCAAAAAGTCCCCAAACAACAAATGTTGGCATGGATACAGAGAGACAGGAACACTCATACACTGCTGGTTTGACTGCAAACTAGTATAACCTCTACAGAAAGTAGTATGGAGATACCTCAAAGAACTAAAAGTAGACCTACCATTTGATCCAGCAATCCCACTACTGGATATTTATCCAAAGGAAAAAGAGGACATTCTATAAAAATACATCTGCACCCAAATGTTTACAGCAGCACAATTCACAATTGCAAAGATGTGGGAACAGCCCAAGTGCTCATCAATACATGAATCAGTTAATAAAATGTGGTATATGTATGTCATGGATTACTACTCAGCCATATAATAAATGATGAACTACCTGTTGTATTATCCTGGATGGAGCTGGAGCCCATTCTTCTAAGTGAAGTATCACAAGAATGGAAAAATAAAAGCAAAATTATAAAATCTAACCAAAATGTTATATATGTGTGTGTGTGTGTGTATATATATATATATATATATATATATATATAGGGTGTTGGGCAAGTGGGGGGAGGGGATGGGTTTATATATATAGATTATAAGTGCATTGTGCATTGTTGGGGGCATGGACATGCTTGAAGCTCTGACTTGAGGGGAGAGGGAAGGCAATAGCAATGTATGTAACCTTAACATTTGTACCCCCTTATTATGCTGAAATAAAAATAAAAAAAATGGAAAAATAAACACCACATGTACTCACTGTTAAATTAGTACTAATTGATCATCACTAATGTGCACACATGGAACACAGGGTGTCAGGCTAGTGGGAGGGGTGAAGAGGGGATGGGTAAATCCACACCGAATAGATGTGGTGTGTACCCTCTGGAGGATTGGCACACTTGTTGGGTGGTGCAAAGGCAATTATGTAGCCAAAGTGTTTGTACCCCCGTAATACTCTGAAATATTTTTTAAAAAAATATGTGGTACATGGAGGAATGAATAAAGACACTTTCATGAATATGCCTCATTATATAGTTTTGACTTTGGACTCCTGTAATTGTTTTACATGTTCAAATATTAAATTAAATACAAAAGGAAAGAAGCAATATCTAAAAATTCTAAATAATTGAAAATAAATTAACCTAATTGCATACCAAGTTGGTGATATAATCAAAAAGAAAACAATTATTTCAAGTGACTTTAAAACCTGGCACTTTAAAAGTGTATGTCTTTAGTGGAATATATTCTCAAGAAAAATAAAGCTGCAAAGAAATCGTAAAACTAATTCATTAGCCAAATTGTTAGTAATAGTATCATTTTGAATCCATTTTAAATAGTGTAAGTAATGTAAATAAGTAATTTCGGGAATATTGTAAAAGAAAAGAAATTCAAGTATAAAATCAGAATAATTTAAATAAAAATATAATGTCAAATTGGAATTGAAATTATTAACATGAGGTCATTATTCCGTTCTTTTTCAGGTACATATGTCTTAGCTCTGTCTACTGAAAAGATCCAGAAGCAATAAAAGTTCAACATCAGTGAGCACACCTAAGCATCCAGATTATGGTCTTTAAATATCATTCCTCACCAAAGTAAATGAGGGCTCCTTAGAGTCTCTTTCCAGGTGTGAGTCAGAAAATATACAAACTTTCTTGGTGGCTAGGAAAAAAAAATCTAAAAATAGAAAATATACAAACTTCTTGTGCCAAAAGGAAAAAAGCTATCAAAGACTAAAAGGGCTTGGCATGATGACTCATGCCTATAATCCCAGCACTTTGGGAGACCAAGGTGGGAGAATCCTTGAGGCAAGGAGTTCAAGACTAGCCTGAGCAACATAGTGAGACCCCATCTCTACAAAACAATATAAAAATATATTAGCAGAGTGTGGTAGAACTCACCTGTAGTCCCAGCTACTCAGGAGGCTGAGGCAGGAGGATCACATGAGCCCAGGAGCCTGAGGTTGCAGTGAGCTATGATGATACCACTGTACTCTAGCCTGGGTGACAGAGCAAGACCTGTTTCAAAAAATAAATAAATAAAAGAGTAAAAGGTAGTGCAAGAAGAGACAAGAACCAACACAAAGGGGCTTTTATTGGCCAAAATGAGACAATATGAGTATCAAATTGAATAATAAATACAATTGATAGAACATATTGAATATGTTAAGTATTGTGTATCTGATGATATTCAGAAGTAAATAAGAGAAGGAAATAACCATGATTGGAAAAAAAGGAAGGAAATAAAAGCATAAACTCTTTGTCAAAATTGGCAAATAAATGAATAAATATTTACTCTGCCTTTCCTTTATGAACCATTTTTTACAGTAACCAATTAGAAAATAACTACTTTACAATCCCTAATTAAACAATAGATTCTTCAGTTATTATCTATGGATGAAACCATTTGATGAAAATTTGAGGGAAAGATTGACAATGGAGAGAGCAGGCTATTGGTAACTAAATTCACTGATGAATTGTAGCATTATTAATAGTAAGACAATTTATTCCATGGAACTTCTGAGGTGGTATGCAATGTCAAGCACACAGCCTCTCCTATAAAAGACATTTTACCAACAATGTTGAAGCTGAATCTAATCAAGCCTCTAGTACTAAGTCCCACTTATCAAAATACAAACCATATAGAAGAACAAATTAAGTGACATAGCAATGAGCACTCTGTAGATTTGATAATGTGAACTATTATACAGGAAAATGGGCCTGACTTCTGCAAATGGGCTGGGGAAAAAAAGAGGCAGGGGGGAGGAAGAATGGGAGGGAGGACTCAGTCACATTAAAAGAAATCTAAGAGAAATAACAGCCCATGGCAATGTGCTGACTTTGCTTCGGTTCTGCTTCAAATAAACCAATGTAAAAGAACAATTTGAGACCATTAAGGAAATTTGGATATGGACTGTGTATTAGTTGACACCAAAGAATTATTGTTAATTTTTGTAGGAGTGATAATGATATTGTGATTATTTAAGAAAATGTACATAATTTTTAGAGATGCATACAGAAATATATAGAGGTAAAAATGACATTTTATCTGGGATTTGTTTTAAACCACTTTAGCCAAGGCAAAAATGGACAAACATAAAGTGATTAGATAAAGTGAATATGGCAAAATCTTGGCAGCCATTTAATCTTCATGAAGGGACTATAGGCATTTATTGTGTTATTCTAACTACTTTTGTTTATGTTTGAATTTTTCATTATAGACTCTTTTAAAGTATTCAATTCCCCCTAGGAAAGTAAGCCAAATCAATATGTGTTAGGGCTTTGATTATGAAATTAAGTCAGACAGGGTCCAGCATGGCTACAGAAAACAAGGTTCCCTCCTGTTTAAGCACTCTTTATAAACCATATGGAAGTTTCAGTAAAATTATATGAAACAATTATATGAAAAACAGTAATCTGTAGAATGATCTCCTTTTAATAAAATTATTTCTATTCACCTACCTACTTATTTAGCTAGCTATCTACCCATAAACAATAAGGTTTTGATGACTTTCTGGTGTTTATTTAATGTTAATTATGAAAATTTCTGAGTGCAGGATGTGGGGTGACTTTTTACTTTCTTCTCAAATTCTGTATCATAGCCATAATGACAGTCATTATTTTTTAAATTGCTGGCCATGAGCCACTAAAATGATTTTGTAATTCACTAATGGAGCACAACCCACAGTGTGAAAAGTATTGCATTAGAGGACCTGAATACATAACATTTAATTCCTAAAATGATGAAGTGAATAATCTAGTTGAAAAGATGAATACTTAATTTGGGATGCACATCATAAGATACATGTGGTATAGGGTTAAATGAACATTCCAAATTAGGGTTAGAAGGTATTAGAGAAGAGCAAAAATCACTGTAAACACGTGGTCAGCAATTGTTTAATGGTGTAGTAGAGTCAAGAAATATGGGTGATATATACATGACCAGAAAGGGATAGAGAATAATGTTTCTGGTAAGGTTATAAAGGGAAGCTACATGAGCACGGACATGGAAAAACATAAGTGATGTGCATTTGGATAGTGATATAAATCTATTTGGCCTGGAGTCACACAAAAGATAACAAAGGAATGATCTTTTTACCACAAAGATTTTAAAATACTATTCCTAGATTTATCAGTTTCCTCCAATGTGATTGAATTAGAATTTTATTTATTCCTCAAATGCTAACAACAATAATGATAACCTTCTACTAGCTTTGCTAGAATACATTTATGATCAAAAGACCATTTCAGGATATATGAAGGGCCTTGGGACTTTTTCATTATTGGCTTCCTGGGAAGTTCAGATACACTGATCTTCTTTAGTCCTGTATCCTTCTTAACAAAAAGTTTAAAGGTTACTGTACGTTTTGCACACTACTCATATACTGACTTGATTCAAAATGGTACTTTTTAATAACCTTTATCCTACAAAGATGACTCTCTGCGGTCCCAGTGGAAACACTAGAGACCTCAAGATTATTTCTAACAATAATAACATAGCTGGGCTTTTTGCTCAGAAATGCATCACATGCAATAGAAAAATAACCTATTTC
The DNA here is from genome assembly GCA_008750895.1 of Mirza zaza. Taxonomy (NCBI): domain Eukaryota; kingdom Metazoa; phylum Chordata; class Mammalia; order Primates; family Cheirogaleidae; genus Mirza; species Mirza zaza. The sequence goes on from VSMD01104104.1 coordinate 29,745, forward strand.
TTTGAACCCTCACTTTACCCTCATTGACTTCCTGAAAGGATCCAATATCACTGTAATGTAAATAAGGAAAATTTAATATTTGTGAGTTTCAAGTAAGTGTAAACAGAAGTAATAAGTTTTTAAAAAATATAATCTGCTCTTTTTTTCTCCCTCTTAATTGAATTAAACACAACTCCCTATGCAAATTTAGATTCTAGGAAGGATTTCATGATGCCCTAGAATAGTACTCTTTGGTCAATTATTTAGTTATAAATATCCTTTAAACTTAGAGGACACACCATCTTCTACAACTGTGGTCCCCAAGCCCTAGGCCATGGACTGGTATCAGTCCATGGCCTGTTAGGGACCGGGCTGCAGAGTTCCACTGCTCCCCCACCCATCCGTGGAAAAACTGTCTTCCACAAAACTTAGGAAGCGAGGGAGGACAAACAACAGGAAGTGAGTGGCAGGCCAAGTGACCCAAGTTTCATCTGTATTTATAGCCACTCCCCATTGATTGCATCACTGCCTGAGCTCCACCTCTACCCCCCCACCCCATCTGTGGAAAACTTGTTTTCCATGAAACTGGTCCCTAGTGCCAAAAGGATTGGGGATTGCTGTTTTACAATATATGGAAATGTTAGAAATGTTAAAGAGAATAATTAAAATAACACATAAACAGAGCTACTGTACATATATTAAAATAAATTTTCTGCATAAAACTACAAAAGTAAACTTCTTTTCTTATATAGTATTTTATTAATTAAATGAATAAGATATTCTGGTGATGGATCCAGACAACAATTCTAATATTGGCAAGAAAATCATCAACAAAAACTAACATCCTTAGTTTGGTGATTTAAGCAAGAAATAATAAAAGAAAAATAATCAATAGAAATAAACCAATGGAAATAAAGTTTTGATAGAACTACACAACAAAAGAGAAATGTAATTCACCCTGAATAAAACTGGGTTTTTTTGGTTGTATTCTTTTCCTAATTTTCCATTGATTAGGTACTTTATCTTACTTGCTGTTGCAGAATAGAATAAATCAGATTCATTTTTATGTTTACAGTGATAAGCATATCTTCTCTTACTTTCTTATAATAAAATATTAGAAGAAAATACTAGGACTTGGAAAAAAGTCCTAATATCACACTCATTTATTTATTCAACAATAATTTACTAACCATCAGCCTTCAAGAAGCTTTCTAGAGAAGGAGACCAATGGGTCATGAGGCTCACACAATCCCATGCTTGCTATAAGTAATACCAGAGCTTAAATATAAGTTACTGTCCAACCTTTGAGCTAGGCACCTATCTGGTATACAAAAAAAGTCACAGAGAATTTATGTATTATCTATACTGATTCTTTTAATCTATGAACACAGTATATCTCTCTGCTTATTTAAGTCTACCTTAATTTCTCTCAGCAATACTTTCTATATATCATAACACAAACCTTGAACATGTTTTAAAGTTATCCCTGGGTACTTATTTTTGATGCTATTTTAAATTCATTTTAATGTAATTTTATGATGATATATTCTTAGATATGAGAGTGTAATGGATTTTTGGATATTGACCTTATATCTTTTGATCTTCTTAAGCTCATTTATTAATTCCAGTACCTTTTTTGTAGATTCTTCGGTATTTTCTTTGTAGATGATCATTTCACATTAGAATTTTAAAAAGTTCTTTTCCTTTCCAACCAGTGTCCATTTCATTTCATTTTTCTGTCTTATTGCACTGGTCAGAGTCTTTAGCACAGTATTTAATAAAGAGAGAGAAGACATTCTTGCCTAATTTCTAATCACAAGGTGAAACTCTTCAATCAATCACCAATAAATATCATGTTAGCTGTGTACTGCAGATGCTCTTTATCAGGTTGGGGGAAGTCCCATTATACTTTTAGTTTGCTAAGATCTTTTTACCATGAATGGATGTTGAATTTTTGTCAAATGCTTTTTCTGCATCTATTGAGATGAGTATATGCTTTTTCTTCTTTTTATATTGTCAATATGGTGAATTATATTGATTGATATTTTTGTTAACAAATTTGCTTTCTTAGGGTATGCCTCAATTGGACATGATGTACTATCCTTTAAAAATATTACTGTATATGCACTCAATTCAAAAGCATATATACTAATATTGGAATGATACAGAAAAGATTGGAATGGCCCCTGCACAAGGATGACACACTAATTTTTGAAGCATTCTATATTTTTATAAGAAATATGAGATTATGTAAATAGGCCAAATATAAGAATTATAAGCATCCTTGAGGGTGACTAAGAAAGCACACAAGGGTTGGAAAACTTATTTGATGGAATAATTGAGGAAAACGTCCCTGGTCTTGCTAGAAATTTAGATATACAAGTACAAGAAGCTCTATGAATGCCTGGGAGATTTAGTGGAAAGAGGCAATCACCACAAACATACTCATCAGACTAACCAAAGTAAACATGAATAAGGAACTCTCACAAGTTCAAACTACAAGGTAAAAACATCATGTAACTTACAAAGGAAAACCCATCAGGCTAGCTGCAGACTTCTCAACTGAGACCTTAGGAGGCAGAGGGATTAGAGCCCAATCCTTAGCTTCTTAAACAAAAAAATGGCCAGCCTAGAATTTTGTATCCTGCAAAACTAAGTTCCTTATATGAGGGAGAAAAAAAAAGACTTTTTCAGACAAGCAAACACTGAGGGAATTTGTCAAGACCAGACCTGCCCTGCAGGAAGTACTCAGATCTGCATTATACATTGATCAGCACATTAGAAAACCCTCCAGTGTAAAATCACCCAAAAGCTAAAGTTCAGAGCCCATGTAAAATAATGGCTCAAGAGGTAAAACAAAGCAATAAGTTTGTATGCAACAGGATGAACAGAAATGCATCCCAATTATCAATTCTTTCAAGAAATGTGAACAGCTTGAATTCCCTACTCAAAAGACACAGGCTAGCTGAATGAATAAAAAAAAAAAATACAAGCTAAGTATCTGCTGTATCCAGGAAACATATATAACCCTCAAGCACTCATTCAGACTCAAGGTGAAGGGATGGAAAAAATGTTCAATGCAAATGGAAATCAAAAGAAAGCAGGTGTGAGCAATTCTCATATCAGATAACATAGACTTCAAATCAACAATAGTAAAGAAAGACAAAGACTGTCATTATATAATGTTAAAGGGAGCAATTTACCAAGAAGATGTGACAATTCTAAATATTTATGCATCTAAAAGAGGTGCACCCAGATTCATAAAGCAATCCCTACTAGATCTAAACAATGTGATAAATAGCAACATCAATTTCTGATGACTTCAACGTGCCACTGACAGAACTAGACAGCTCCTTGAAGCAGAAAATAAAGACTGGACTCAAAGAGGAATCTAGAGTAAAAGGGCCTCACAGACATTGACAGAAAAATCTACCCCAGAACTACTGAGTATACATTCTTCTCATCAGCACATGGAACATTTTCTAAAACTGATCACATCTTAGGCCACAAAACATATCTCAACAAATTCAAAACAACAGAATTTATACCATGTATTTTCTTAGATCATAGTGGAATAAAATTAGATATAAAGTCAAACAGAAACACTCAACTCTACACAAGGTCATAAAATTAAACAACATACAACTGAACAATTATTGTGTCAAGGAAAAAATTAAGGTGGAAATCAAAATATTCCTCAAACTAAATGACAAAGGGAACACAAGTTATCAAAATCTGTGGAAGTCAGCAAAAGCAGTCCTGACAGAAAAAATTCTAGCCTTAAATGCCTGCATCTAAAAGACAGAAAGATAACAAATCAGCAATCTAATAAATCATCTCAAGGAACTCAAAAAAGAAGAGCAAACCAATCCCAAACCCAGCAGAAAAAAAAGAAATAGCTAAGGTCAGAGCAGAACTAAATGAAATTAAAAAATAATAATAATACAGAGGATAAATGAAATGAAGAGTTGATTCTTTGAAAAAATAAACAAAATTGATAGACCACTCTCTAGATTAACCAGAAATAGAAAACAAATGACCCAAATAAGCTCAGTCAGAAATGAAAAAAAAAATTACAACTGATACCACAAAAATAAAAATATCATCTCTGAATACTATAAAAATCTCTATGTACATAAACATGAAATAGTTGAGTAAATGGATGAATTCCTGAAAACACAAAACCTCCCAAGGCTCACACAGGAAGAAATAGAACTCTTGAACAGACCATTTACAAGCAATGAAATTGAAGCAGCAATAAAAATATCTTCCAACAAAAAAGTCCTGGATGAGATAATTTCGCAGCTGATTTTTATCAGAACTACAAAGAAGAATTGGTCCCAATACTATGGAATTTAGTTCATAGCATTGAGAAGGCAGTAATCCTCTCCAACTCATTCTACAAAGCCAATATCACCTTGATATCAAGTCACGAAAGGGCACAACAACCAAAAAAAAAAGAAGAAGAAGAAGAAAGAAAACTACAGACCAATATCCCTCATGAGTATAGATACACAATCTTTAATAGAATTCTAGAAAAACAAATTCAGCAACATATCAAAAAAACCCACCATGACCAACTGGGCTTCATCACAGGAGTGCAAGGATGATACATACATAAATCCATAAATGTGATTTCCCCACATAAACAGAAGCAAAAACAAATATCATATGATCATCTCAATAGATGCAGAAGAAACATTTGACAAAATTCAGCACACTTTCGTGATAAAAACTCATAACAAAATAGGCATAGATGGAACATTTATCAAAATTATAAAAGCCATATAGGATAAACTAACAGACAACATCATACCGAATGGGGAAAAGTTGAAAGCATTCCCATTCAGAAACTGGAACAAGACAAGGATACTCATGTCACCACTTCTATTTAACATAGTGATAGAAGTCCTATCCAGAGCAATCAGGCAAGAGAAGGAAATCAAGGGTATCCGAATGGGAAAGGAGACGGTCAAACTACTGCTCTTTACTGATGATATGACCTTATATCTAGAAAACCCCAAAGATTCCAAGAGATGCCTGGAATTGATAAATAAATTCAGCAAAGTCTCAGGTTACAAATTCAATGAACACAAACCAGTAGCATTCCTATATAGCAACAACAGTCAAGCTGAGAATCAAATCAAAGATTCAATACCTTTCACGATATCTACAAAGAAAATAAAATACCTAGGAATATATCAACCAAAGAGGTGAAAGATCTCTACAAAGAAAAGTATGAATCACTGAGGAATGAAACTTCAGATGATGTAAACAAATGAAAAAGTATATGTTGCTCATGAATTGGCAGAATCAACATTGTTAAAATGCCCATACTACCTAAAGTGAGTTACAGACTCAATGTAATACTAATCAAAATACCAATGTAAATTTTTGCAGATCTAGAAAAAATAATTCTATTCTTCCTTTGGAATCAGAAAGGAGCCTGAGTTGCCAAAACAACCTTAAGGAAAAGGAACGAATCTGGAAGCATCACTTTATCAGACTTTAAGCTATATGACAAGGCTATAGCAACCAAAACATCATGGTACTGGCACAAAATAGAAGCATAGACCAATGGAACAGAACAAAGAACCCAGATATAAAATCATTCACATATTGCCATCTCATCTTTGAGAAAGTACACAGCAATATACACTGGGGAAAAATCCCTATTCAATAAATTGTGCTGGAAAAATTGAATAGCCACATGTAGAAGATGAAAACAGGGTCCATATCACTCACCACTCATAAAAAAATTAATACAAGATGGATAATAGACTTAAATATAAAACAGGAAACCATAAGAATTATAGAAGAAAACATTGGGAAAATTCTTCTAGATATCAGCCTATGCAAAGAATTTATGAGGAAGACCCCAATAACAATCACAGCATCAGCAAAAATAAACAAATTGTCCTTGATGAAATTAAACAGCTTCTGTACAGCCACAGAAACAATCAACAGAGCAAACAGACAACCTGCAGAATGGGAAAAAATATTCACACGCTATACACCTGTTAAAGGGCTGATAACTAGAATCTACAAAGAACTAAAGCAAATCAGCAAGAAAACATCAAAAAACCTCATAAAAAAGTGGCCAAAAAACATGAACAGAAGCTTTTCAAAAGAAGATAGACTAATGGCCAATAAACATATGAAAAAATGCTCAATGTCACTAATCATCAGAGAAATGCAAATCAAAACTATAATGAGATATCACCTAATCCCAGTGAGAATGCCTTTTATCAAAAGTCCTAAAATTATAGATGCTGGTGTAGATGCAGAGAGAAAGGAACGCTTATACACTATGGGTGGGACTGCAAACTACTTCAACCTCTATGGAAATTAGTATGGAAATTCCTCAGAGAACTAAAACTAGACCTATCATCTGATCCAGCAATCCCACCACTGGGTATTTACCCAAATGAAAAAAAGTCATTTTATCTAAAAGACACTTGCACTCAAATGTTTATAGCACCACAATTCACAATCACAAAGATGTGTAATCAACCCAAACACCCATCAATACGTGAGTGGATTAATAAAATGTGGTGTATGTACATCATGCAGTACTACTCAACCATAAAAAATGAATTAACACTTTTTACAACAATGTAGATTGAACTGAAACCATCCTCCTATGTGAAGTATCACAAGAATGGAAAAAGAAACATCACCCCTACTTACCATTAAATTGGAACTAACCAATCAGCTCTCACATGTACAGATAGAAGTAAAACTCAACAAAATCATGCAGGTTGTAGTGGGATGAGGGGATGAGTGAAATCATAACCTAATGGATACAAAGTACACTATCTGGGTGATGGACACACTTACAAATTTGACTCAATCAGTACAAAAGCAATCCATGTCATGAAAACATTGGTACTCCTGTAATATTCTGAAACAATAAATAAATAAAAATATTGTTGTATTTGACTTGTCGATATTTTGTTAAGGATTTTTGGTTCTATAATTATGAGAAAAGTCCATCTATAGTTTGATTTTATTGTAATACCTTTGTGTTTGGTATCAGGGTAATGTTAGCCTTATAAAATAAGCTAGGTAGTGTTTTTCCCACTTCTATTTTCAAGATAAGTTTGTATAGAAGTGGTATTATTTCATCTTTTAAAGTTTAGTACAATTCAACAGTGAAGCTATCTTGATATTACCCTTTTTTAATCTCCCTCCTTTTCTTCCTTCCTTCCTTTCTTTCTTCCTTCCTTTTCTTGTGGGAAGTTATTCCACTATAAATTCAATTTCCTTAGTATGTGTAGGAATATTCAAGTTACCTATATTTGCTAAGTAAGCTTTGACAGTTTGTCTCTTTCAAGAGATTTGTCCATTTTATCTAACTCATCAAATTTATTGGTATGAAGTTATTAATATTACTCCCTTATTTATTCAATGTCAATAAAATATATAGTAATGTTCCAGTAATGTTCCATTTTTCCTATTAGTAATTTGTACACATATATATACACACATGTATACACACACATATATATATCTGTCTAAACATTTATCAATTTTGTTGACACTTTTGAGGAACCACTTTTGGTTTAATTGGTTTTTCTATTGTTTTTCTGCTTTCTATTTCATTAATTTCTGCTTTTATCATTAGTTCCTTCCTTCTGTTTACTTTAGGCTCTGTTTTCCCTTTCTTTTCTAGTTTCTTAAAATGAAAACCTTACATGGCTTTTGGCATGAACAAAAAATTTTAATTTTGGGTTTTTAAATTTTTGAATTAAAAATGTTTACTAATTTTCCTTGAAATGTCTTATTTGATACGTGTTTAATTTCCAAATATCTTTCTTTTAATGATTTTTAGTTTAATTCCATACTAGAAACGGACTTTTGATGCTTTAAATGATTTTAAATTTGTTGAATTTATTTTATACCCCAGAATATAGCCTAACTTGATGAATGCTCCACATACTCTTGAAAAGAATGTGTATTCTGCTGTTGTGGTGTAAATTATTTCATAATTGTCAATTAGACCAAGTTGTGTAATGGTGTCGTTCAGGCCCTCTATACCCTCACTGATATTTTTATCTACTTGTTCTATCAATTAATGAGAGGTAAGTGTTGAAAATTCTAAGATTATGGTATGGTATGTTTATCTCTTGTGTCAGTTCTATCAGTTTTTGCTTTAGGTAGTTTGATGCACTGTTGTCAGCTCCATACACATTAGAATTGAAATGATGTTTTGAATAATCAATCCCTTTATCTTTATATAATATTCTTCTTTACCATTAGTAATATATCTTCTTGTGAAATCTACTTTGTCTAATATTATTATAACCAATTCAGCTTTAGATTCATTTTTGCTTAGTATATTTCTTTTTATTCTTTAATTTTTAATGTTTCCATGTCTTTATATCTAAGGTAGGTTCTTGATAGACAGCGTAGAGTTAGATTTTATTTTTTTAAACCAACCTGAAAATTTCTGTCAAATGGAATATTTAGAGTACTTTGATTTTACATAATATTTATGGTCAAATTATAACCTTTTCTCTTAATGGTTGTTTTCCACTACTTTCATACTTTCTTATTCCTTTTTTTCTTTTCCTATGCTTAATTTTGCAGTAATTGAATATTTTTATGTTTATATTATACCTACACTATTAATTTATTAGTTTTACTTTAGTGGTTGCTTTAGGGTTTACAGTACACAAACTGAATCTATCACATTGTACCTTCAAATAACATTATCTACTTCATGTATAGTGTAAGATCCTTATAAGAGCACACTTCCATTTTCTTCCCTTCATTCCTTTGTGCTACTGCTGTAATACACTTCACTCTACACATAGTATATGTTACTTCAACATATGTTAGAAATCCCATGATACATTTCTACCATTCTTGATTTCCTTTTAAAAGACTAAAAATAAAAAAGGAGGCTTTTATATTTACTTGAATTTTTACCATTTCTAGCACTCCTGATTTCTTTAGGTAGATCCAGTGTTCTATATGTTATCATGTTTCTTTTTCCTATAGAACTTCCTTTTAGATTTATGGTAGACCAGGTCTGTTGGCATTAGATTTTTTTACTCCTTTTTGTTCATCTGAAAAGTTGTTCTGTCATTTTAATTTATAACAGGTAATTTTTCTGAGTATAAAATTCTGGGTTGATAGTTTATTTTTTTCTTTCAATACTTTAAAGAAGTTAGACCATTGTTTTCTCTTTGTATAATTTATGATGTGAAATCTTCTCTAATTCTTATTTGTTTCTCTGTATATAATGTTTCCTTTTATTCTAGTTGTCATCGATATTTTCTCTTTATTCTTGGTCTTCAGCAATTTGACTATGATATATCTACTTGCCCATCTATATAGCTGTCCCTCAGTATCCATGGGGAATTAGTTCCAGGATCCCCCATGAATACCATATTCTGTGGATGCTCAAGTTCCTTACATAAAAAGTGGCACAGTATTTGCATTTAACCTATGCACATCCTTCTGTATACTTTAAGTCACATGTAAAAGCTATATTTTTACTGTATTGGTTTTTTATTTGTATTATTTTTATTGTTATGTTATTATTTTTTATTGGTTTTTTTGGAGGGGATATTTTCAGTCTGTGATTGGTTGAATCCATGCATGCAAAACCCACAAATATGGAGGGTCAACTGTACACAATTATTTTTTTAACTTGTCCTGTACTTTGGGTTCCTTGTAATTCTTGGATCTATAATTTGTTGTCTTTTGTTAATTTTGGAAAATTCTCAATCAATATTCTCAAAAATCTCTTATGATCCACTTTTTCTCTGGGACTACATTTGTGTTAGCATTCTGGCATTTTCCCACAGCTCTTAGATGTTCTGTTTCTTCACTCTTTTTATCTCTTTGTATTTCTGCTTAGCTCATTTCTATTGGCCAACATTTAAGTTTACTGAGTTGTCCTCAGCTCTGTCCAGTTTGCTGATTAACACATTAAATGGTGCTGGGAAAACTGGATAGCCACTTGTAGAAGGCTAAATCAGGACCCACACCTTTCACCTCTCACAAAAATCAACTCACGCTGGACAACAACTTAAACCTAAGGTATGAAACTATTAGAATTCTAGAGGAAAGTGTTGGAAACACTCTCCTAGACATCGACCTAGGTAAAGAGTTTATGAAAAAGTCCCAAAGGCAATCACAGCAGCAACAAAAATAAATAAATGGGACATGATCAAACTAAAAAGCTTCTGGACAGCCAAAGAAACAGTCATGAAAGTAAACAGACAACCTACAGAATGGGAGAAAATTTTTGCATCCTACGCATCCGATAAGGGGCTGATAACTAGAATATACTTAGAACTCACCAAAATCAGCAAGAAAAAATCAAATAACCCTATTAAAAAGTGGGCAAAGGACTTGAACAGAAACTTTTCTAAAGAAGACAGAAGAATGGCCAACAAACATATGAAAAAATGCTCAACATCTCTAATCATCAGGGAAATGCAAATCAAAACCACAATGAGATATCACTTAACCCCAGTGAAAATGGCCTTTATCAAAAAGTCTCCAAACAATAAATGCTGGCATGGATGCGGAGAGAGAGGAACACTCCTACACTGCTGGTGGGACTGCAAACTAGTTCAACCTCTGTGGAAAGCAATATAGAGATACCTT